>CAKAKR010059733.1:111821-128420 GCA_916700685.1 Adelosebastes latens
GAGTCTCCCCTTTACAGACATGCCCACTTTATGATAATCACATGCAGTTTGGGGCAAGTCATAGTCAAGTCAGCACACTAACACACTGACAGCTGTTGTTGCCTGTTGGGCTGCAGTTTGTAATGTTATGATTTGATCATATTTTTTATGCTAAATGCAGTACCTGTGAGGCTTTCTGGACAATATTTGTCATTGTTTTGTGTTGTTAATTGATTTCCAATAATAAATATATACATACGTTTGCATAAAGCAGCATATTTGCCATTATTTTGCAATTAATCATGGACAATCATGCGATTAAATATTTTGAATCGATTGACGGCCCTAGTTTTTATGACCAACCTTGAGGCTGTTGTTGAGGCCCTTGGCCTTAGACTGGACCTCCTTGGCGTATTTCAGCACCCTCTCATACAGCACCAGCGCCTCACTCCACTTCTTCACCAGTACATAAGACTGGGCTATGAAGAAACACCTGTGAGCGGTTCAGAGGGAACACATGAGTGTACGTATTTATGTATAAAAAATGAAAACAAAAGACATGACTACAAGAGGACAGCAACTGCAAGAGTAATACATTGTGGGCTCATGGATGTCATGCTAATATATGGCAGCAATGAACATTAACTGTCTCACAAACACTTAAAAATTGGAAAATGTATCCAGACGACACTTTAATATTTGAATCTTAGTTGTATTTTTTGATTAGGAGGTGGTAACCCCAAAAAATGTCTGACCTGTAGGCCTTGTAGACCAGCGTCTTGAGGGACACCTCCTTCTGGAAGGTGTGGTCATCCTCGAGGCCCTGCAGGGTGGAGAGCTCAGCCAGACTCTGGAGAGACGGACGGACAGAGGGAGGTTACGGGGAGAAACAGAAGGGGAGATAAAGCCGTTTCACACCATGCATAGATTTACGTCCGAAAAATTGGCATGGAATTTATATAAAATTATTTTGTGGTTTCTCATGAATGTTTGCACACTCTTGCGGAACATTTGTGCGGGGGAAACTTCGGACGGACCTCGATTTCAGCGGATTTCCGCCTGCGTAAATATGTTTGACCAATGAAATTCTTTGTTCCAACTGATCACATCCATTCTACACAATTAGCCAGTTTGTTGCACGGAGAGAGTGTATTTTCAGGGCCTTGGAACAGGTTTGTTTTCAGGGCAACAGACTTGCGGACAAATTGGCATTTTTCGGTTCAATGGGACATTTTTCGGACTACTGGTGTTTCGGAATAACAACATACCGTCAATTTCTCAACACCCAATAATGTACGACAAACACTACGACCTCAACAACCAAATAAAAGACAATATATGGCTTGAGGTCGCCCAGCTGCTGGGATACAATGAAGATGGTAATGTAGCTGATATGCACTTGCTGACGTTATATGCTGGTGAAGGGACGGGGCTAGCCACAACAGCTAGCGTTAGCATCACATTTGGGGTCCGATTAGTTTATGTATTGTGTAGTTAACGTTAGCCCCTTAGACATTCCCTGTCTAAGTTTTTGTTGTGTGAAGTGGACACGGGCACTGTAAGGAAACTCATTTGGGCCTCATTGACGAAAATGGAACACGGCAACACTGATAATTCGCACGCACCACATTTTCGCATCGCACTGGTGAAAAACAGCTTTTACACTGCGACAAGGAAGTGACGGAAACTGTCAAACAAGGCCAAGTACACATCCCTTCACTGTTGATAACACAGATCAAACAACTCATCACACCCACACAGCTACTGTGAGCAACTGAGAAACAATATCTAACTAACTATACTAACTGAAATACCTGCTGCTATTATGGACGATTAATGTAAAAAAGGCACCTTTGTCTTGACTCATTTCTTTTTATTTTTTTGTATTTCTCCATACATACAGGGCCTTGTGATTACAACGATCACAATATATTTAACATTTACCTGCAGGATGATGTCGTAGAGGCGGATGAGATCCTGTGGACGGGGCCCTCTCTTGCTCTCGTCGACTTCGGGTTCCTTCAGTTTAGCCTGCAGAGTGTGGGCCATGCTCTCGTTCCTCTTCACCAAAGTACACAGCTTGATGTAGGTCAGGTAGCTGGGAGAGGAGACCCACAGCACATTTATTACTCACTTATAAAAGAGATAAATGTGAGAAATGTCAGAGGGTGGAAAGACTTATTTATGCTTAGACCTGGATATGTTATTGTGCTTTTCTCTGCAATATATAAACTGAATATCTTTGGGTTTTTGACTGTTGATCGAACAAAATAAGCAATCTGAAGAGGCCACCTTAGGCTCTGGGAAATTACAATGGGCACCATTTTCTGATATTTTACACACAAAACAATGAATGGAGAAAAGAATTGGCAGATAGATAATGACAATAATTACAGCCACAGAATGTGATGAAGTATGTGTCTTCATAACTGTTTCTTTTACCTGTGCAGGAACTGCAGGTTGGACACCTTGCTGCTGTCAGCATCAGTGCTCCTTTCTCGCTGCTTCTACAAGACAAGACAAGCAATAATTAAAAGAAAAAGCTTTTACACATTCTTGTTTTAATGACACGTCTTAACTTTTGTTTGTAAGCTGTAAATCAAACAGACAACTCTGACCTGTTAGCAAAAAATCATCAACAAACTCATACCTCTCCTTCACCAAAATATGTGAACTTTTTAAAACCGTATTATCTTACCGCCTCACTCTTGAGTTCCTCTTTCACAGCCTGGATGGTGTCTCTGCACTCGGCCAGCAGCGTCTCATACAGATGCTCTTTGGTCTCCTCGTTGGCCGTCTGCAATACAGAAACAACAAGGCAAAAGTGAGAATGGCTCACATACCCCCGCTCACTGCTTGACCCCTACTAAAGTAGGTTCAAAGGTTTTGCCTTTTTGGAAAATTTTCAAAATTTTCCCTGGACTTCTAACCCCCAAAAGGCACAACTAGGCCACACTGTCAACCATCGTACCAAATTTGAAGTTCCTAAGTTAAACAGTTTTTGAGTTCTGCTCCAGAAACGAACGTGTGACACGTAAACGGACGGAAGGACGGACGGACACGCGGAGCGCTATATACCCCCGACTATGTTGTCGCGGGGGTATAATAATTAAGATTTATAGTGGAACATAGTGGCTATTTGACACCAACGTTTCCAGTTTCATAGTAAAATAATAATATTGGCTTCACATTAAAAGTAGGGATGTCAAAATTAACGCAATAACGCTAATTCGTTTTGATGCGACTAATTTCTTTTACGCATCGACCTTTCGGAGGTTGTAACGTGCTCAGTTTTAAAGCTAGAGTGAAGTTATTGGTATCATATGAAGCTACAAAAAAACTTAAGGAATCCATTGGTAACTGATTTCCAATAATAAATATATACCTATGTTTGCATAAAGCATGCATATTTGTCCACTCCCATGTGGATAAGAGCATTAAATACTTGACAAATTTCCCATACAGTGCATTTTGAACAGATACAAAATTTGTGATTATTTTGCAATTAATTGCGTATAGTGGTACTAGTACTATCAATAGTTGATACTAGTACTATCAATAGTACTAGTAGGTTTATCATTAGCATTAACTCACTACAGCGAACCAGAAAACAGTATTAAAATGTGGATCGGTCACATTTGGCAGGTCAGTATCAGCACTGATACTGATCCACCAGATCAGAATGATAAAATGCATGTTGCAATTAGTGCCTTGTGGTGCAATGTTACAGTTATGACAAAAGGTGTAGAAAGATTTAAGGAAGAAAAATGAATCATGAAACTATGTCCACGGGTTTCATATAGAGAGGAATTTGGGAGGGGAAGACTCTTTGTAAATATGAGGAAGAAACATTTTACACTTTCTAGACCGCAAAACTGAACTGTAGCCTGTAGAAATTTACAGAATCAAATCTTATCTCCTAGTCTGAGTTGTTACACCCAAAATATCTTAAAAATGAAAAAGAATAAATGTAAAAGCTCTTAAAAAAAAAAAAGATAGACACACATTAGTCTCAATATCTGAACTCTGACACACTTTCCACCTGATTAAAGCTACGCTTGCACTCATAAGAGTCAATCATGCAAACACAAATATTTCATCCTGTAGTCGTAGTGGTGATTGATACAAAGAGCAACTGTGACTGTGGCTAACTGGGGGAGAGGCATAGGTATGTGGCCCGGCAGGCTGCCGGTGCATTCCTGCACACAACTCATCAGAAACCATCACGCTCTGGAGTTTCAGGGTTCAAATATTTGTGAATGACAGGATTGTTCTTCACCTCAGCTTTCTTTCATCGACACACCCACACAATAGGCCTGTGTTACTCTACGACGGTCACGGATGTCTACAGGATATTTGTTCGTATTTAAAGAAAGAGGCCATGTTGGATTAAATGGGAAAATGTAAGCGATTAATGACAAAAGAAATGTTGATACAGTATCACTTTTGTTTAACACTTTTATGGATGTTGCTGTCACATATTCGCCTTCAAAAAGGGGCGAAAACCTTAGGAAGCAACACAGTGGAAGAATGTTACGAGGAAAATTCCTCGTAGTGATAATAGTCTGGTCACACAGCTGCTCTCATCCACCCAGAAGGCTCGATGTTATTTAGTGTTACACACTCGTGCCAACACCCTGGCAACGCCTAGCATGACCTGCTCAACCTGTCGAGCATCCTCTCTTGTTCAGGAGGAGGGCTGGACGGATAAACCGATTAGAGTAGGGAGGAGTCAGCGGAGCTCTTCTCCTCGGACTGATGTATGGCCCAATACGGCGTTTCCTGTCCCCAGAGGCCAAGAGCTGGGGATCAGGGGTAACACAAGGGAAACTTAAGGTGTTTGTGTGATGATACTCTTGAGCAATCTGGGAAAATGGCACCTAAGCTTGCTAGTTTACAACATTCATTCTGTCACTCACAAAGATAATATCTGAGGATGTTATTTTATGATGTAGGTCATAAAATATCAAGAAAAAACCAAACAATAATTTAGCTTCAAAGTACAGCTGCAACAATTTATCTATAAATTGTCAACTATTAAATTAATCAGCAACTATTTTGATAATCGATTAAATCGGTTTGAGTCTTTTTTAAAAGTCAAAATTCTGATTCCAGCTTCTTAAATGTGAATATTTTCTGGATTCTTTACTCCTCTATGACAGTTAACTGAATATCTTTGAGTTGTGGAATAAACAAGACATTTGAGGACGTCATTTTGGGCTGGTCAACATTTTTCACCATTTTCTGACATTTTATAGACCAAACAACTAATCGATTAATCGAGAAAATAATCAACAGATTAATCCACAATGAAAATAATCGTTAGCTGCAGGTTATTCAGTTACATATTCATTCAGTTACAGTCACTATTATCTTAACAATAGACTGTAACGCTACAGTTGAGTCCCAAAAGGGCCCATCTGAAACTGAAAGGTGTTTAGAGAGGATAATACTAATCTGTCCACAGAGACCTGCTGGGTGTAGCCCTGTATTCATGTGTGGGCTGAAATGCACAGAATGCAGTCGAGCAATGAGAGACGCTGCATGCCAGAGACCTGAGTGGCTGTGGGTGTGACAGGTATGTCCGAAGGGAGTGCTGAGCCTTCTGGCATCAGAGAGCAGGAGGAATGAGCTGCCGCAGCGAGGGGACGTGTGAGACTGGAAAGAGGAGAGGGCCACCTACTGAAAGTTTAAGGAACGGCATGGACTGTGAGGAAGAGGTGTCCTGCTCAAACTTAGGCCATATGCCCATTTTGAGACGTTTCATCTGAAGCCAAGACACCGTAACATTAGAAAGGTATGTGCACTGGAAGAGTAGTTAAGGACATGGGCTCGCACAAGTAGACTGGGTATCATTTGGAGTTTAACGATTCTGCTTATCAAATCTTAAAGATACAGTCGGTAACTTTGCGTAAATATATAAAAAGTTATTTTCATCAAACTGTCACTATATCCTGACAGTAGTGCATGAGACAGATTTTTGGAAAAATCATTCCTCTGTGTCCTCCTAGTGCTCCTAATGGCATTTGCAAGTTTTCACCACGCCCGAACCTAAACAACCAATCAGAGCCGGCCAGTCTCTGGGCAGCTGTCAATCACTGCTCGTGTATGGTCTACGCAGTCATACATTTTGGGCAGCATGTGGGCAGAAATTTACATCATGCGGACCCTCGTATCATTTGGGCTTTAGACCACAGGGACACCTCAGCATGTATTTTTAAGAGCTGACGTAATGATAACAATAAGGGCTTCACATTGAGCGCAGCGCAGTTTGTTTTTGCCCCCAACAAACAGTTTGTTCTTAGCCCCTACAAAGCAGGAACTAAATATACTGACCTGAGCGATGGCGGCCTCATTGTCTGCCAGACCCAACAGGAAGATGCGGGCCTTGTCTATCTTGACGGGCACCGTCCGCCCTCGCCACTCCACCTCACTCATGGTGGCTGCCTGCTTGGTTCTTGCCTGAGTGATCAGGGCCTGAGGAGAAATAAGAAACACATGAAACGGTTTTCATAAAACATAGATTTTCAGATCCACACGAGCCAAGAGGTCTTTGATGCACACAAATTTGCTCAGTTTACATTTTTAATAAGACCTAAGTTGAGGAGCATGTGTGTGTTCCTCCCCTGATATGATATTAGGCATCAAAAATATATGAAAGATGAGTGATGATACAAGCATATAAACTAATGCCCAACTCCTGTATGTTCACCTCTAGTTTCTCAGCCATCATGCCTCCTCCTCCACCAGTCAGTCTCATCTGCATCAAGTCATTGATGGCGTTCTGGTCACCTGCAATCAGACAGAAAACAAAATATCCAGTTAAACTGTGTGTGTGTATGTGTGTTGGAGGGAGAGGGTGGGTGATATGAGCTTCGGGACATGTCCAGTTAGTGAACAACGTCTCACGATGCCTAAAGAGTCTAAGATAGTGTTACTCACCAATGTTGTAAGCACAGTAGCGGATGTTGGGTGATATCTCGTCCACACGCTGGCGGTACAGGACTGCCAGCTCCTCAGTGAAAGCACTGGCCAGCTTCTCATAGATGGTCCTGACAAGACACAAATGTGGTTGTTTAAAATTTCCCAATGAAATAAAAAAATCATACACGACAAACTGCCACTTATTCTACCGATGTATTAAGAAACTGTAGTGATGTTTAAACTCACTTGCACTTGTTGAAGGCCTCCATGGCGAGCTTCCACTCCTGCAGTTCAAACTCCACCATACCAGTCAGGTATGCAGTGTACGCCTGAAATAAAATACACGATTATTAGTGAATAATAGATTTTTGCTCCCTGTAACACAGCTTTAAATAATAAGTTCTTTAAGTATCTTGGGGTCTTGTTCACAAGTGAGGGTAAAATGGAGCGGGAGATGGACAGGCGTTTCGATGCGTCGGCAGTTATGCGGGCGTTGTACCGGACCGTTGTGGTGAAGAGGGAGCTGAGCCGGAAGGCAAAGCTCTCCGTTTACCAGACCATCTATGTTCTAACCCTCACCTATGGTCATGAGTTTTGGGTAGTGACCGAAAGAATGAGATCGCGGATACAAGCGGCCAAAATGAGTATCCTTTGTAGGGTGGCTGGGCTCAGCCTTAGAGATAGGGTGAGGAGCTCAGACATCCGGAGGGAGCTCTGAGAAGAGCCGCTGCTCCTTTGCGTCGAAAGAGGCCAGCTGAGGTAGTTCGAGCATCTGATCAGGATGCCTCCTGGACGCCTCCCTTTGGAGGTTTTCTAGAAACGGCCAACTGGTAAGAGGCCCCGGGGTAGACCATGCACATTTGATATCTCTTCTGGGCTGAGAACGCCTCGGGGTCCCCCAGGAAGAGCTGGAAAACATTGCTGGGGAGAGGGACATCTGGAATACCCAGCTAAGCCTGCTGCCCCTGCAACCCGGCCCCAGATAAGCGGAAGATAATGGATGGATGGATATGTCAACAATGTTATTAATTTTGTTTCATACATAGTAACAAGCGACCATTAAAAAATGGTATAAAGTCAAAGAGTGATGTGACAAAGGTTGAGAACACTTTTGGACCTTTGAGGCTACAATCTCATTGCACATGTATACCTCTTATTCTATACACGTCTGTAAAAGCAGGTTGAAGGTATTGTGTACCTGCGCCTCAAGTTTGGTCTTGGCGTCGACGCGGGGGCTCTCACAGAGCTTCTCCAGCTTCTCGCTGTGCTTGGCAGCCTTACGTAGTCGTGCCAGCAGGTGGAAGCGCTTACGCGGCTCTGTGTTGGCCTCCTGCTTCAGCTGCATGGCGTAACTCCATGCGCGCTCTGCCTCCATCAAAACCAGCAACAGGTACCTGAAGAGGGGAAGGTCATTGCATCAGTTGCTTGGTAGCATATTTTCACCATTTATAGTTGGCATTCAGTAACTGAATTCCAATCCAAGGTCGACAATCACCAATTTATCTTCTGCAGATATATTCATTACAAGGGCTGGTTTAAATTCTGTAGTTTAGCAGCGAGGTGTACCAAACCAGTTGCAGACTTTTATGTCTTTTGTAGATAACAACACGGCAAAACATTTATGTACGAACGGTCCAAACTCCTCTGTGATGTGCATTTATTATCCTGCTTCAAACACAGGGTTTGTGTGTCAAACCGTTATTTACTGTATATGAGGCTCTTCCGTAACATCGGCCGGTTAACTGCACATGAATGTCCGACTCAGACTTTCCATTCCTCACCTGCTGTCAGAGAGCATTTCGACCGTTATTTTCTTCCCAATGTACTTGTGTCGGTTGCCCATCCTGAAGCCAAGAGTCTTGCGCAGGCGTCGTAGTCTGCGGGAGCAGTAACCCCTGCACACAGTTACACAAAGATGGTTACATTACAGTAAATTCATAACGTTTACATGTACATTTCCAACCCTGGTTTCTCACAATAGACATGACAACCACACGGTAAATTTTCACCAATACAATTCCAGGGTTTTCTTTGAAAAACTATTATTCTAAATTGACTAAAGGAAGATTTATTATTTTAGCCACTTAGAGTTAAAAGTGACAATGATGTGTGTAAAATACAATGCATGGCCACTTTGCTGTTGTATTTGATTGCATTATATTGCACAAGTGTGGTTAATAAAGTATTAAGATACATTTGTACACCAGCACAGTCGCATGTGGGCCATATGGCAGGAGAGGTTTTCATGCAAACAGCTTCTTCTCAATGTAGAAAACTAATTTGGTAATAAATACTGTGTTATATCACAGTAATCTGGATAAAAACTAATGTGAAATGTAAAATTTAAGTACACATAAAGTTCACAGATATGCCCTATGAATGGCTTGTGATCATGTCAAAACTGTGCACCTCTATGTGAACAGCCATACAACAGTTTACCAAACACAAATCTCTGCAGCTATGGTCCAGGTAGTGCAGGTGTTATAGGTCATGTATGACCTGCACAGCTCACCTGTATCTCTGGTAGTCTCCGTGTCTGAGGCCATGCTGCTGCTGGGACTCCTTGATTATTTGCAAAACTGGGAAATTGGTGTTAAGGGACAACCCTATCTATATCATCACACACATGGTACTTCCGGGGGAACATATGTTATTCATATTGAAGTATGACTATGACAGCCATGTTAGCACTGGACGTACAGACCTAGAAAATAGATAATTCATACCACACCTTCTCACACAAAAATATATCTTATACTGTATATACTGTATATGTTCTTAATATGCCCTTGTACAAAGTATTTCCTTTTATAAACTGTAATGCAAATGTATGCTTCCCAGCAAAAAGTATTTCACACGTTTGTACCTGTATAACCTGCGTGACAATAAACATCTTGAATCTTAAAGTCTATAAATGTGATATTTTGCAGATATCTATAGCAGCACATACTAACTGACATTCTCAGTTGATTTAACATCCTTATTCTTGAACAAAAAGTTTGTGACAAGCCACATAAATCTGCTTTTTCTTCCAGGGGAACATATGTAATTCATATTGAAGTATGAATATGACAGCCATGTTAGCACTGGACGTACAGACCCAGAAAAGTCTGAATGTGGTGCTGTGATATTTAACACAGCTGCTACTGAAACTGAGAGGTTACCACAGTTAAACATATAGCGTTATATCTATAGCAGCACATACTAACTGACACTCTCAGTTGTTTTAACATCCTTATTCTTGAACAAAAAGTTTGTGACAAACCAAATAAATCTGCTTTTCAAGCCTGCCACTGACAGCCTGCTTCAGTGTGACACGTAGCCTAAATAGAGCTGAGGCTAACCGACGTTATCCTCTACAGATAGCTAGCTCAGAAGCTAACGGTTAGCTAGGTTAGCTTAGCTAGCCGTTAGCTTCTGACACAGAACCGTTGGACCAAAGGACGAACCGGCCGCTACACGTCTGCTGCTGTTGAAGGATACTTTCCAGTCCGAGTCCTCCGTTTTCTTTATTTGCTCCCGTGGAGGAGAGTTTAGCGTCGTTCTGTTTGTCTGCGGCCATCTCTAAATACCTCTAGATCTCTAGATGCTAACGGCTGAGCACTACACACACATGCTCAGAGTACAACCAGCGACCAATGACGATACAGGGAGGGGCGGAGCTACATCCAACTCTCGCGAGATTTGAGCTGATAAGCGATTGATACTCCTGGCAGGATGCTTTGACAGGAAGATACAGAAGAAATACATCATTTTTTTAATTGAGGCATGCAGATTCTCACCAATACACAGCCTTAATTTAGAGATGTAAAATATGATGAAGATTGTGTAATATGATTGAAAGCTTATGAACAGTTATAAAATGGACCTTGAGGTAAGACTCTCAAGTGTTTTTCCAGGGTCAAGAATGATCTTTGAACCTCACATTAGTAATCAACTAATCTACGACAACTAACAGGGAGAACAAGGACCGTCACAACAACAAAAATTTAAATATTAAAAGAGACATTCTGTATATTTTAATAGAAAGTGAGACAGAAATAAACACACAAAAGATTTATCCCAATCCTCCGGTCATGTAAATACCACCCTGGTGAATTCACACAGTGACATTATCACATGCAGTAGTTATCCACCTCTTTGTCTCAGAAGTACTGATAGGAGGCTGTAAGTCCTTAAAGGAGCAGTGTGTAGGATTTAGTGGCATCTAGCGGTGAGGTTGCACCCCTCCGTTTCCAAGCGTGTAAAGAACCTACGGTGGCCTTCAGGTTCAGCAGAAAACAGGAAACTCTGGTGTCACTCTGAAAACATGAAGGCCACACCAATGTTTATCCTCCTTTTCTGCCGTTGCCTGTCACGATTTCGTTTAGCTTCATGTTTCTGCTTCTTTGACGACGAGGATTCATGCTCCCTTTCTTTTTCTTGTGCTAAATAATAAGCACAATCCTCCATTTGTCAAAATTTGGGTTCTCAAAATTCTCACAACACTAAATGGTTAGCCAGCAGCACTAGCACCCACTTATTCCTCTTCTTTCTTCTTCCTCCGTCTTTCAACCGGTGCATTCGCAACACCAAATTTAAGCTGCCACTTCAACGTAAAACCGTGAAAGTCTCTCTCTAGAGCCAGTGTTTGGCTTGTCAGTCCTGTGCTACTGTAGAAACATGACGGAGCAACATGGCGGACTCCGTGAAGAGCACCCGCTCCCTATGTAGATATGAAGGGCTCATTCTAAGGTAACAAAAACACAATGATTCTTAGTTTCAGGTGATTATACACAAATGAAAACATAGTTATGAATATTACAGTCCATTTCTGCTAATAGATCCCCCTAAATGCTACACACTGGACCTTTAAGTCATACCCAATAAAAATCTGTGGGTACGTGCAACATGGGTGTGTGCAACATAAACTTTATACATTGTGCACATCTCCTTGTCACCTGTCATGAAAATAGTTTCTTTAAAGCCTTTAAAAGATGAGGTACAGAATGGCCACAGCCACATAAACACATCAAACATCCACAAGTCCTAATTCGGTCACATTGAGTCAAAAGTCATTCAGGAAAAGATTAATTTCCATTAAATACTCCGTCCAGCTGAAATATTTCTCACAAGGAAGTCCCTAACTCGTAGATTTTGTACCTGGAAGGGATGCAAAACCTGAAGCAGCACAATATTCAGACCTTTTCCATTTAGCTGCCAAAACAAGAAGTCCATTCAGATGTTGTCGGCAGCAGAAATGTATGTGGAGAGAAAGTTCTTGATCTCAGAGACGTGCTTGGTCTCTTTGATGGTGGTGTCTCTGCTGCGGACTTGAAGCAGGCCACTCTCCAGCGTGTTCTCGCTGATCACCACAGTGAACAGCACTCCCATCTCATCGTACCTAAAATGCATCGACGCAGAGACGCACATCAGTCCGAAGCAAGACAAACACTGATAATTTGCTGCTAATGAGCAATTTTGCTTCCATTACAACACTGAATTGTACTTTACTTTGCGTTCAGCTGCTCCATTGACATTGGCTGAGTGTCGAGATACCCGGGCCACGCAGAGATCTTAGCCTCCATAAACTCCTGCAGCAGCCCTTCACAAACCTACAAAATAATGAAATACTCATTAATATACGTTCACTGATACCTACGCAGCAAACAAGTTCAATTAAATACTTTAGTGCTGATTCTATCATCAATTGACTCACTGTTTGGATGTGTATTCACACAGATTTAATCAAGATAAAATAAAAACAATTCATCATTGATGTCCACTGTCAGTAGATGTTTTTCTTACCTGCCTCAGCTCCATAGTGGCACCCCTGCCAATGTCTAAAGCCACTTTGACTGGAGCCAACACTGGGTGCAACTTCAGGACCTGAAATCAACAGCGAACCAAAGCTCAGTGATAGAGGATCACATCACAAAAGAGTGAGACGGTGGAATAATATATAATCAGGTTTTTTTTACAAGTGGGTCAGCGCTGGGTCATCACCTTCCTCTGCAAAAGCTTCTGCTTGCCGTCTTCTTTCTTCAGCTGCTGGAGTGAGTTGGACATGAAGGCCATCACACCGCGGTCCATGTTCCCGGTTACCGAGACGACGTGAGTGTCTGACTTACGGCCATCTCGACTCTGAATCGTGTTTAGAAAGACAATTAACACTGCGTGTGATTACCGTGAAGAAAAGCCAAAATAGTAGCATATAGCTGCTTCGTGATTTTTCTGGAAATATCTCCATGATGCTGTTAAGCGTGATTGCTTCTCCACCAACGGCAACCTGACAGGTAAGAAACTGAATGCAGACACAGAAAGCACACATACAAAGTGTCCTGTCATAAAGACACTAAAAAAAAAAAGATATGCAGGCTGACCTGTAGTTTGGAACGGACTCCTTTGTGTGTGTGCAGCAGCTCGGCGTTTCCTCTGCTCCACAGCGTCTCCAGGGGCTCCTGTCCCCATGGGAACCTGTAGACGATCCGCACACCACGAGACGCCGCCGCCTCGAGCTCCTCCTCTGGGACGTCACTACTGCTGAAGTCTGATGGAGACAGGGCAAACTGGAAAGACATGGCATGGGTTGACCGGATTTCATGTAACTGAAGTTATCTTGATTTAGTAATAATTTACAATCCTTGACTTCTCCCCAAACCTCCTATATCAGTGTTTATTTTTGAAGTCTTAAAGTTCAAAACATCAGCGGCTTCCTGGGGGGACATTTTGTATTTGGGAGCCTTGCAGGAAGATCAGGGAGTGTAGCTTTCAGTATTAAAAATGAGTATCAATGATGGGAAGTCATAAGATATCTAGACCTTTTCAGACTGGACTTGGAGTACTTATAAATTAATAAATTCATCATAGACCTTCATATTCGCTTATTGTACTTCTGTGTTTGTAGTACTGTATTTCCTCAATGCATCAATATATTCACATTCTGTTTCTTCACACATGTAGAGGAACCTCCTGGTCACTATCACACCAAATTTGGGATCAATCAGAGTTTTAATTATGAAATTAAATTACATGAGCTCAAATGTATCATCTCCCACTTTCCCACTTTATTTTGCAGTAAAATATTTCTATACAATAATCCATTTCATATGTAGGAGACCTTAGAGAACATGAAAAACATTGTTGTGCTTTGTTCTACCTCCGGTAGGGGTATCTCAAAAACTAAAGCACTTTTGAGGGTCTTCCTTCTCGCCTATTATTTAATGTAAGATCACCATGAAAACAGGACCACAACCCTTTTTGAGCTCCAGCTAGCGCTGCACAATATCTGCAAACAATTCACTGTAAAACTACCTTGAAGTTATAAATATATTGAAATGCGAGCAAAATCTGCAAAACACAAGAATACATCTTTCCTACGTGCTGTTACCAACATGTAAAAAGTTTGTGTGTATCTGAGTGATGACAAGGATCTGTTCAGCTTACATGCATTGCTCTGAAATACTCCCTCATATTGAATAACACTCACTTTCCTCCACCACTTCAGTCTCTGTCGCGTCCAGTGATCCAGCCACTGGGAAGAGGTACGAGGAGAGCAGAACCACACCAGAGACGTCTGGGTGACCTCAGCTGGGCTGGCAGACAAAGAGCCGTTACTTTATAATTACAGCAGCACTACACACACACACTTTTTAGCTGTTAACTGTATTCAAATATAACTATTTTATTAAGAAATACAGCAATGCTCTATTTCTTTTAAAGCACAAATATCTATTATCTCAGAAAACCAGGGCCAGTTTGCCCTCTAGTGGTTAAATAATGAACAGTGTACAACAACATGAATGCAAACAATTATTGACATGAAAACCGATATGATCAGAAGAGCTAGTTTGGGTGACTGTAGGCTTTGTGCTGCAGTCCAATCTACAGTAAAGTGAAATGGTTTTGTTTACCAAGGAGATAGCAAGGAGATAAACAGCATTTTTACAGGACATTTTGGAAATGACCACAATAACCAAAAAGATGAGTCTAATTTATTTATAAATATATTACATGTTCATACTGATGTACCTTTTCATAGGATTAGAGGTCAGTGAGTTGTACATATTGCTAGCATCCCATGTTCAGAAGAGTGGGTAGAAAAAGGTTTAATAATTTATAAAAGACATTATTTTTTTGCACACATTACTCAATTACTACATCCACATACTTGTCTTCATATAACATACAGGTGGTGGTACTAACATAAACTCATCAGGCAATATTGAGTATGAAGGAGCAAAATAATTTTGCCCTCTTTCCAAAATCTCATCTGGAAAATCTGTAGTGTCAGACAGTCTGTCAGACAGACAGACAGACAGAACGACAGACAGACAGACAGTAGATGAAGCCTCACCAACCGGAGCCATCTGAGGGCAGGAAACACAGACCAGTCTCAGCCAGGCCGAAGGGCAGCTTCCTGTTCACCAGCTTCAACGAGGGGACAAATTGCTCCAAGGCACCTGAGAACAAATCAAACTTAATAACTGTTGTGTTTGTATTCAGTTTATTCTAATTTTGTAGAGAAAAATGATTAACAGTTTGATTCAATTGTTTTGTTTCAAGTTGAGTATAGATACCACCAGTTATGTCCCCAAGAGTGATGCGCTATCCTTTTGTCCCTCTATAGACTATACTGCTAGGGATGCACCAATCCAACTTTTTCTGTCCAGATGCCGAGAGCGATATCTGGGCTTTGGGTATCGGCCGATACCGAGTACCGATCCGATACCAGTGTTTAATCAATAAGCTGTATGTCTCACTGTGTGGAAGTGACTGGGATCATTCTTTTATGTGTATGGCAACATCATGCTTGACTTAAACATTGCTTTACTATCATTCTGAAGCAAAACGTGACCAATAAATACATAGATATAAATCTATTTAATTGTTCTTTATTATTAAATTGATAAATCCTACACCAGTAACTAAATCTTCAAAATTAACAGGAATTACAATTCAAGTGTAAACCTTTTTAATGCAGCAACAAATTAAAGGAATTAAAAATACAGTACATTATGTATGTAGTTTATAAACATTGAATTGAATTGCATAAATCTGCCCCATTGTGAGCAATACCTGATCCGGTATCGGTATCAGTGCATCCCTTTTATAGATGGATATCATCAAAGATGAGGACAGGTACAAATCCCAGCTCCTTTGCAGACTGTTAATGTCTTCACCTTAACCACAATGATCCTAAACATAAATATAATATTTGATAGGAGGAGTTGAACTCGGATAGACTCAACCAGGGCCAAGAAAGTCCCTTAAAACCATCAGTTATTTACCATTTTACTGGAGCTCCATGATGGTTTGCTGAACCAATGATGGTCTATCTGGTAATCACCTTAAATAACAGTAAAGAACTGGCAGCAGGGTTGCCTTTATGTTACTGTAAAATTAACATTATTATACTGTCGCTGAAATTTACAGCTTTGTACTGTTAATGAAAAATACTGTTTTTTTTTTTATTAATTTCACAGTATTTTAAAGTTATAATACTGTTTAAAGATACATTATATAGCTGTTTTTCACCTTTCTTTTACATTATCTTACTGATTTGTTTTAATGCACTATTTATTTTTTACATACATTTTAATAAACATTATTTTTTGCCTAGATGAATAGACTTACAGACATAGGAATAGTCAACTAAATACAATTAAAGGCACTTGTTAGGAAAAAGGCTATAATAGACTTGTTGACACTTTTCCA
>CAKAKR010059734.1:0-33832 GCA_916700685.1 Adelosebastes latens
CCGAGTGTGTGTGTGTGTGTGTGTGTGTGTGTGTGTGTGTGTGTGTGTACTGCAAAAGCACTCAGTATTGCAACCCTAAAGCCACACACACACACACACACAAACACACGCTCACACACACATACACCAAGCAGAGGTTCAGGCGAAGCATACAGTGGACACACACAGCCCCTCCGCACTCTTGGTCTTTAAGTCTTGTTTATTTTAGTAACAGGCTGTGGCAGTGGGCTTATTTTACTACAGTATTGAGTAACAACTACTACACTTATGTCTCCTTTCAAGTTCAGCTCTTGGCCCAATTTATACCATTTGGCCCCACAGATGGGAGCACCTGCCTTCAGGAGGCAGCAGGAGTCATATTTACGACAGCGTGTAAACTAAATGACAGCTTCCTCTTCAAAAACACACAAACTGTCACATGTGCTCGGCTTAGCTGGCACGTACAGCCTTATCAAGCCATCTCTCTCTTAACACAATCCAAACAGCTCAGTAATTAGAATTTGAAGCGGCAGCTTGACCAGACGAGACCACACTGCAGAAATGACATCAAACATCGCTGCCATCATGTCTTTTACAGGAAGCAAGTACAAATTTCTGACAACCTCGCTCTTTGTTACCTATTTGTGGTGGTTAAAGGGAGTGTGAGGGTTGAAAAGCCTCGGCCCAGCGGTCCCCTGACAAGGTGGGTGGCTTTCCACTGGGCGCTCTGAACCCTGCAGCTAAACAAACACTCTACGGCTCATTCGGCCTGCCTGGCTGCGGTTTGGTCTGCACGGCCCAGACAGGACCCATGGCTTCAGTCTATTTGCCGTCCCCTTGCTACCCCGCCGCCCCCCCCCACCCCCCATCCCTCTCTCCTTCTCTGTTGGAAAATAAAAAACTTGGCGTGAAAACATGACCCCTAGTTCGTGTGCACTCCGTCCAGGTGGATATAAATCACAGCTTTATGGAGGTCTCTGTCGGGGTCTACGAGACCTGTGTGCTCCTAGTTTTCCTTTTTCTCACCCAGATCACAGAACAATATTTAGACGTGGCGACCGCAGAGGAGTAGGAGGTGAGAGAGAGGAGGAAAAGGGGTGGAGACGGGGCAGGTTTTCCCATTATCTCAGACAGTGATGAGAGCCTCAGGCAATGGGGAAGACACAGCCTCTGGCTGGCGCTAGAAAGGGCAGGTGGACTAATAAGTGGAGGTAGCTCGGTTTGAGGTGTTTTATACCTACAGTATCGTCCTGTAGCGTGAGATGTCTCTATCATGTGGAACTGCACAAATAAATTAGAGAATTCAAATATCGAATCTCGATTATTCGTAAATTAATCTCACATTTTTTACCTGTTCATAATGTACCTTAAAGGGAGATTTTTCAAGTACTTAATACTCTGATCAACATGGGAGTGGACCAATATGCTGCTTTATGCAAATGTATGTATATATTTATTATTGTAAATCAATTATCATCACAAAACAATGACAGATATTGTCCAGAAACCCTCACAGGTACTGCATTTAGCATAAAACAATATGCTCAAATCATAACATGGCAAACTGCAGCCCAACAGGCAACAACAGCTGTCAGTGTGTCAGTGTGCTGACTTGACTATGACTTGCCCCAAAACTGCATGTGATTATCTTAAAGTGGGCATGTCTGTAAAGGGGAGACTCATGGGTACCCATAGAACACATTTTCAGGTCAAGGGACCCCTTTAAAAATGTCCATGCCAGAATTTCCTCGCCAAAATTTAGCATCAGTTTGGAGCGTTATTTAACCTCCTTTGTGACAACTAGCAGGACATGGTTGATACCAATGTATTCCTTAGGTTTTATAGTTTCATATGATACCACTTTCTTCACTCTAGCTTTAAAACTCAGTCCGTTACAACCTAAAACTCACAAGTTGCATTAATGCGTTAAAGAAATTAGTGACATTAAAACAAATTTGCTTCACATGTTATTATCGCGTTAACTTTGACAGCCCTAAAATAAATACTTTAATGGCGACATATGATAAACTGACTTTTTCAGCGCTTGTGCACATACATTTGAGTATCTCGAGTGCCTACCAACCCACAGACTGTGAAATAAGACAACCCTGTCAGGTTTTTGTGGGCTGCCTAAATCCGAAAATTCAGATTTGGCTCCCCTTTCACTTTAACTCTGCTTGGGTCTCCTTCAAAGGAGGGACAACTGTATTATTTTTATATCACGGACATGTTGTAAAACTGCAAGGTGCACTACAATGTGAACTTCACCCAGTCATCACACGTCGAATCAGCTTAATTAGGAAAAGCGTGCAAATATGTGATTTATGGACTGCTTATAGAGATTTTCTGAGGCAGGAGGAAGACATTCGTCAGTCTCCTTCAACAAGAGAAATGGCGTGCATGCATAGAACCTGTCAGCGGCGGAGCAACCTCTAGGGTATCATTAGCTGGGAAAACAATAATTTAGACGCTAGCTGACAGCGAGAGATTAGCTTCCATCATAAGTAGAGAGGCTTCATTCATTCGTTACTGTTCATTAATCAGCTTCCCTTGGAGGATGAAATGTACAAACCTCTCATTAGAGCTGCTTTTGCCCACAACCAAGCTGAATCAATTTAAGTTCAAGTTATTGTGGTGACAGTAAGTTGTGGCACAGCAAGCTCAAATGACACTCTTT
Source organism: Adelosebastes latens (assembly GCA_916700685.1). Lineage (NCBI taxonomy): Eukaryota > Metazoa > Chordata > Actinopteri > Perciformes > Sebastidae > Adelosebastes > Adelosebastes latens. The sequence continues at coordinate 2,657 of CAKAKR010059734.1, forward strand.
ATGAACTGCTCTTTCATCATCACAAACACAAATAAGAAAAATAAAGGATTTGTCAAAGGATGTATAGATGATTGAAGCCCACATGCAACAACTTCAGAGGTTCTGGGAACTGTTCTGCTGGCTACTGGTGAGCATTTGAAGACACTGATGCGCATCCCAATGGTTCTTACAATGTGTAGAAGATCTGAGAGGTGAGCCAGGGAGCGAAGCATACAGTAGAATGAGAACTGGCTCTGGGCGCTGTTTATGAGCTTACTCGCCATTTTTCAGAGAGGGCCATTCAAAAGTCTAGCTAGATCATAAAAATAGCTTGGAGTCAGTGAGGTGAGGAGAAAAGCTTACGGCCACTGAGGTTACAGGATGTTGTTGCAAGGTCACTGTAGCCCCTTGGGGAGACAACTGAGATCACCACCCTGGGCTACGGGGTGAACTGAAAGGAAACTTCCAGAGGGACCGCTGCACTAACTGAAAATGGAAACTGTTTTTTTTTTTTTTTTTTAAAAAGGTGGCTGATCATTTAAACATTCTCATGGAGAGAAAAGGCAATTTTTAATGTCTGGAAGAAGCGCCTTCTGTTCATAAATAACATCTGATAACAGATTGTGGCTGCCTTACATAGGAACTAGGGGTGGGAGAAAAAAAAAATCGATTCACCTATGTATCGTGTTTTTTTTTTTTTTTGTACGATTTTGAAATAGATTTTGTAATGCCAGAATTGATATATTTGCTTCATTTGAGTCTACGCGGAGGTAGAAGGAAGTTACCGCCTTTTATTGTTGTAGTCTGAGTAACGTGACGTCATATTCGTTCTGTATTCATCAACCAAAACAAACGGTAGTCGGCCGCAGCGAGCAGAAACCGGCAAATACGACGAAAGAGCAGAAAACATTGGAGGGTCAGCGTGGATACGACCTGCACCCTCACATTTTAAATCCAGCGTGGTAAACACTACACATCCAGTAAAGGATGGAAACACTTTGGGTTTCACACATTGACAGGAAAAGCAGAACTAGACATCACGGCTAAAGCTGCATGCTAACTCTGTCACGGACAGGAAACGTTATCGTATTGCGGTAACGTGCGGTCGAGCCGGCCGTCGCTCTCATCTCCGTGGTCAAATGGGCCGACGCTACGACTGTAGAGCACCCATATACTGACATGTATGTTACATGCTTTCAAACGGGCCGCGATGGAGCTGACCATGGATGTATAAAGAGAACGGAGCTAACGGGGGGAGCTAGCGATGGACTTGGCGAAGTTAGAGGAAGTATACACGTGTGACTACGTCCGGTTTTCAAAATAAAAAGTTAACAAAGGGAACTGTATATACAAAATACATATATGGAAATAAGATTGATTGGATTATATTCACCAGAAGTATAAAACATTACATGTCCCTTATAAATTAAAAAGAAAATACCACTAATTTGTTTATTCTTTGATTTTTGGGTTGCTGGAAAAAGATTTAATAAATAATTCCTGACAATGACTGATATACAGTATTTGACTTCAGGACATCTCTGACTACATACATGCTGAAAATCAAACATTTTTACTGGATTCATTTAGAGATTTTCCAAAGTAAAAGTCCCTAGAAGTGTATGATTCAACTTTTTCCCCATGGTCTAGTGTTAAAAACAGTTAACAAAAATCGCAATAACTGGTAATATCAAATCCTAATACTTGTAGAATCGCAAGTATGGTGATAGTATCGAATCAGGAGATAGGTGTCTCGTCCCAGCCCTAGTAGGTACTCCTCATAAACCTGACCAAATTCCTCTGACAAGTCAATATGACCTCTACAAAAGTAATATGACTAATGGAATGCCACAGGGCCATTTCCTTATGTTTCCACAAAAAAAAAAAAAAAACGCTGGATGTTTATAAAGACACAGAGGTCTGCAGAGAGGAGTATTTATTTTCTTGACAATTCTGCAGAGAGTATTCTGGCCCTTCTCCTCCGTGACTCTCACTCAGCAGCCATCCATTTGTATGCCACAGGGTTTATTTATACATTACAAACCTTCATCAAGGCTAATTTGATGGGGGTAGAGAAAAGGGGGGAAAGAGTACACAAAAAAATTCTTATGAAAACGCAGCTGCTGCAAGGGGCAGATTCTGTCTAAATAAAAAGGGAACTATCTTGGAATAATATACAATACCGCCGAGGGGTCATGAGGAAGGGCATCCTCATAAATATACAGCAAATTCTTCAGTCACACACACTGTGGTGGGACATGGTGAAACACAATCATTTGACTGTTTAAGAATTCCCTTTATTTACACCAGAACAGCAACGGGGCAGCTAGGCATTAACAATAGCTAAATTAATTCAGAAATGACAAAGAACATAAATTACAAAACGGGTAATAACATATTACTAGTTTCTCAGAAAATATACAAAATGGTCAAAAGGCAACTGAACATGGTGTTGGATTTGAAATCAAGGCGGTTTGTGATTCATTCAGACGTAGTGTTTTGATAAACAACGGCGTTTAAGAAAATGAATAGCGGCAGCTGAAATTTCAAACCCGTCGGTCACACCACATAGAATGTGGAAGCTCAATATTTACATTTTTGACCCTGCGTGTTTTACCGTGATTACAAGAAGAAGAAGAAAAGAAAAAAAAACGACTCCATTAAGCTGACCTCTCCACCCTTTCATGTCAGGAAGGAAGTCATTATAGTTCTTTATACAGCTGATGAAGCAAGGCCAATAATGATAGAGGGGCGGACTGAACAGCTCCTATGTGCAGACATACCTGTTTCAAGCTGCCTTTGCTGACCATACAGGATACTCTGACATGAAGGTTTGGATCCCCTGAAAACTGAGGAGGCTCCATTAAGAAAATTAGGATAACCTCTGGAAATGCTATGCTCATGTTACACAAAGAGCTCTGCTATTTTTTGATGTTTTGCACGTGTGTGTGTGTGTATGTTTGCTTTGTATCATTTTTTGAGATAAATTCTAGGGCTGACAAAGTTAACACCATAATAACGCAATTCATTTTAACGCCACTGATGTCTTTAACACATTAATACCACTTGCAATTTCTATGGTTGTAGCGGGTTCATTTTTAGAGCTATAAAGTGAAGATACTGGTATCTGAAACTAGGAAACCTAAGGAATCCATTTGTGCCAACCATGTCATACTAGCTTGTCAGGAAGGAGGTTAAATAACGCTCCAAATTTACGCTAAATTTTGGCGAGGAAAAACTGTCATGGCCATTTTCAAAGGGGTCCCTTGACCTCTGACCTCCAGATATGTGAATGTAAATGGGTTCTATGGGTACCCACGAGTCTCCCCTTTACAGACATGCCCACTTTATGATAATCACATGCAGTTTGGGGCAAGTCATAGTCAAGTCAGCACACTGACACACTGACAGCTGTTGTTGCCTGTTGTGCTGCTGTTTGCCATGTTATGATTTGAGCATATTGTTTTATGCTAAATGCATTACCTGTGAGGGTTTCTGGACAATAATTGTCATTATGTTGTGTTGTTAATTGATTTACAATAATAAATATATACATACATTTGCATAAAGCAGCATATTTGTCCACTCCCATGTTGATAAGAGTATTAAATACTTGACAAATCTCCTACATTTTGAACAGATAAAAAATGTGTGATTAATTTGAGATTAATCGTGATTAACTATGGACAATCATGCGATTAATCACGATTAAATACTTTAATTGATCGACAGCCCTAATAAATTATTTTTAAGAGAAGTGTTGAGGTAGAGATGTGTAAAACTACCACACATGTAAAGTTGGTTAAATGCTGCTCAGGCTTTTTCAGTTTACTGGTGGCTAAGCTGTGACAACTTCAGGTGTGAGTTACGAGGGATGGTGTCTGAGGCCGCAGTTCGGAGGGGATGGATCGGGGGGCCTTTTTTTGCATGAGTGACAGTCCAAAACAGTGCATCCATCAGAGTCAGGGTGGTCAGCTAGGAAGGGATGCCGGGAGAGTACGCTTCAGTGAAGAGGACCACCCCAAAGCAGACAGCGTACGCCACCTCACGCCATGGACAACAGACCAAACTGTAAGCTTCACACTGATTCACACCCCAAATAATGATGAAAGACGTCTCTCTCTCTCTCTCTCTCTCTCTCTCTCTCTCTCTCTCTCTCTCTCTCTGATAAATAAGCTGACAGACAGGAATGCATGAGCAGGAGTCATGCGTCACCTTGAAAAAAAAAAAAGCGTATCTAATATAAAGTCTAAGAGAAGATGAGAAGAAACTTCACAAGAAAACCTGATAACTGTGTAACGGACTTTTAATGGACGATGTTTGGAGACAAAACACGGCAGGACTGAAAACCTCAAACTGGTTGTGCATTGTCTGTTTTCTAGAATAACCTATAAATCCACACCAGGGGAAGGAATGTGAACAGCCAGAACAAGATTGCTCTAAAAGCTAGTCCCCGAGATGGCAGATACCCTCAAACTGCGCACAGAACAGAGAAGTCTGTAATCAAATTAGGCATACCTAAGATATTGAGCAACCCCAGAAAACAAGCTCATTTTGCTCCAGACATCTTGGTGTGTGTGTATCAATTGTGTGTGTGGTCTGTTGGAGGCCATACTTGCTTGTCTGGTCATTAGCCCTTCAGCCCCACTGAAGGGGAACATTTTTGTGGTTACAAGGCGGCGCAATTACACCTCTCCACTCCATTTGTTTACATCTTTTCTTTTGATAATAACCAGTGTTTCACTGGGCCGTTCACTGCGGTTAAAAACATTTGCCCTGGAGAGCAAACCCCTCCAGAAAGAATGGATGATAGAACTGATGGCGAGGTTAAAGCTCCGAGTCACTGACAAGGAGGAGAACTAGGCTGATACTGCCCTCTAGTGGAGGAGCAAAAGAACTACTACTGTAACTGTACATACCTGTTCTTTAGATTTGGAGGAGGATGGGGACAATTCATAGTCTTTCTTGGTCTCAAGGATCTTTTTCACAAGGCCACCTATAGTGAGAGAAACAATGAGAAGAATAGTGGAGAAAATGTCCATTCAGTCCTTCCAAAATAAGAAATAAGGGGAAACTAATTAGAGACAAAACATGTGTACCGTGTTTGTCTCCACTGTCGAGTTCTTGTGCAGGCCCCTGAAATGGAAAAAATAGTAGATAACTATACAATGTTTTCCCATGGTGTTTGAACAACCCGCTGTTCAAGTCACTTACCACCTCCATCTCAGGAGCGTCTGAAGGCGGAGGGACCGCCTCCTCCACGAGAAATTGCTCATCTTCATCATCCTCGTCCTCAGACAGCCTCTTGCCATCCATGATGACAGGTGCGGAGGGCTTGGCACTAGACAGCCTGGAAGAGCAAGACAAAGAGCTTGACTCATTTCTAACTGAAAACGTAGATGGTGCACGCTGTAGGGAGAGACATGTGCCATCTTGTAGTCACCTTTATGCAAAGTCACTGTTGAGTGGTTAGACTTGCTCCACTTGCTCAATTATAACACAGTTACAAACAGTATCCGTCTGAACCAGTGGGTTCACTGCATTTTTGTTTAATAATGTAAGCAGTGATCCATCTCTCCTGCTGGCAGGGACGAGACTTGTGTTCACACCAGGACTGTATTCACTAGGGCTGTCAAAGTTAACGCAAATTGGTTTTAACGCCACTAATTTCTTTTACACATTAACGTAACTTGCGTTTTTTAGGTTGTAGCGAGCTGTTTTTTTAGGCTAGAGTGAAGATACTGGCATCATATGAAACTAAAAACAAAGGAATCCATCGGTACCAACCATGTCATAGTAGCTTGTCACGAAGGAGGTTAAATAACGCTCCAAACTAAACTCCTAAATTTTGGCGAGGAAAAACTGGCATGGCCATTTTCAAAGGGGTCCCTTGACCTCTGACCTCCAGATATGTGAATGAAAATGGGTTCTATGGGTACCCACGAGACTCCCCTTTACAGACATGACCACTTTATGATAATCACATGCAGTTGGGGTCAAGTAATAGTCAAGTCAGCACACTGACACACTGACAGCTGTTGTTGCCTGTTGGGCTGCAGTTTGCCATGTTATGATTTGAGCATATTGTTTTATGCTAAATGCAGTACCTGTGAGGGTTTCTGGACAATATCTGTCAATGTTTTGTGTTGTTAATTGATTTACAATAATAAATATATACATACATTTGCATAAAGCAACATATTTGCCTACTCCCATGTTGATAAGAGGATTAAATACTTGACAAATCTCCCTTTGAGGTACAATTTGAACAGATAAAAAATGTGATTAATTTGTGCATAATCATGATTAACGATGGACAATCATGCAATTAAATATTTGAATCGATTGACAGCCTTAGTATTCACACAAAAAGAGGAGGATTTCGTCGTTGCCTCTATAAATTAGACTTTAGTGAACATGTGTGGTGGAATCACCTCTCAGCTGGGGTCCCATCAGAGTAACTTTCCTGTTTCTTGACTCGGGGAGGTGCTGGGCGAGCACTGCTGGGCCGTGGTATTCGCCTGTTGCTGTAGATTGAAAGGATTATACACATTACTGAAATAACATGTTAAACTAACCATTTTGACACTAAATATGTTTCCATTTATACAAGTAATCTTATTTTGTTTCACAAGCTATGTTATTTTTTTTTTCTTGACTTCCTTTACAAGCCAAATCCTCTGTAAACAGCTCTCTGTGATTTGCCAAATGTCTGATTAGTGACAGCTACGCTGAGTCATTCACATTGCAGGATAATTATTCTTGCTTGGAACAATCAACATTCACAATATTAATAACAGTGAAACCGCAGTTGTCGCTGATTAGTCAGTTAAAGAACAGAACATTCATAATTATCCAAATGAAAAGGCCATTATTAAACTGTGTAATCTTCTGGAACTGATCCTGGATCGGGCCCAGGAACAAACCTGCGTTTCTAAAAGCAAAATGATTACATTTGAAATAAATAAAGCAATTTGATACAATGCAATGCGAGAACATGTGTACACCCTCAGAAAAGATCACATAACTTAATCAACTTGTCAACATTCTCAACAAAAACTTCATAAGCTTTATAAATGTATTATTTATTAACCCTCTGAGACCCGTAACAGACTCGTTTTAATCTCTTTTAGGGGGGGACAGGGTGTCTGTAGGGAGAGATAGCAGGTCAACAGTAAATGCTACATAGAAGTGGTGTACATCATCGGAAAGCTGGGAACCTGAAGATTGATTTGCACTGAGAGTGAAGTTGTATGTGTTGTAAAAGTGTATAAGGGTTTTATGATGGAAGTATATGATGGCCATCCCCATGCTCTATTATGTCTCATAAGTTATTGCGGCAATTTCTGGGTTGATACCATTTGTTAAACAGATTTGGTGTTAAATTTAACCATTTTTTAACCACTCAATGATCAAAAATCTCTCCGATCCCTCCAAAATACCACATTGAGTGTCCAAGCCCTTGAAGAACACCATAGAAAAAGCCATGCTGTGATTTGGTATCAAAAACTTTCTGCAAGAACTGCATTTTTCGTCAATTGGACGACGAACACTTGTGTTGTGTAAACTGCTCAGAAAGCCCTTTATTGTCAATCTAGCTAGGAAAGCCATCCATCCTCTGAATGCTCTAGGTCTCTAGTTTGATCCATCCATCCTCTGAATGCTCTAGGTCTCTAGTTTGATTCATCCATCCTCTGAATGCTCTAGGTCTGTAGTTTGTGGTTGTAAAGTTTCATGAGGCTGGGATTATCCTAGAGGTCACCACAGGTCATTTTATACAGTGAGGCATGTCTGTAAAGGGGAGACTCGTGGGTACCCATAGAACCCATTTTCATTCACATATCTTTGGGTCAGAGGTCAAGGGACCCCTTTGAAAATGTCCATGCCAGTTTTTCCTCACCAAAATTTAGCCCAACTTTGGAGTGTTATTTAGCTTCCTTCCCGACAAGCTAGTATGACATGGTTGGTACCAGTGGATTAGGTTTTCTTGTTTCATATGATGTCAGGACTTTCACTATAGCTCTAAAACTGAACATGCTACAGCCTCTGAAAGACAGTAAAGTCGGTCTGGATCGCAGGTCTCGGGGGGCTTAAATGTTATTTGTACAATATTGCATAATATTTCCCTCAGGTTTCGATGTGCCAAGTCTGGAATATGTACATGTTTGTCAGATAAATGGGAGAGCAGCTTAAAAGGGAAACCTGGACCAATCTCAAAAATTGTTGTCCCCATTAGTCACTTAGTCACAAAAACATGGGAAAATAGAGTCCAGGTTGAAAAATACCAAAATTACACTTAAGTAGTGGAAGGGAGATATTTTTGCGTGACAAACAGTTAATGGGAGCTGTGCTTTTTGTAAGTGAAGAGTAATGTTTGAATACCCTGTACAGTACAGTGGTTCAGTGTTGACTGTACTGACCTGGAGGTCATGTCAGATGGCACTGAGAAGCCTGCAGTGTCTCCGTTTTCTTGAAGGGCAGGTCTCTGGGCTAACATAACATCTCCGTCTGTGAAAGGACAACAATGACTTGTAGTTAGCTCAGTATAATATAGCAAGGATTAGACCTGTCCTTAGCATAGTGGACACTGACACTTAGGTACACACCTTCATAAAAAATACATACCAATGTCCTTTTCTCTGGCTTAAATGCTACAGCTCTGACAAAGCCACTCTAAATCAGCCATGTAACCTCAGCCGTAGCCTCCTTGCATCGACTTCCAACCCATTTACACACCGGGAGCAACATGAAAATGCAAAATACTTTCCTGCGAATATTATATGTCTAGGGCTTTTATTGTGAAAGGTAAGAACGGAAGGAGTGGATCTGGTCTGCGTTGCCTTTGTCAAGGTTGAAAGGAGTAATAAAGTTTTCCATCTTGGTTCAGACTACGAGCCTCCTTGTTGTTGTTATAGAGTGCTCCAGGGATGACCTATTTTTGTAGACCAACCAGGAAGTTAGCATCGCCCTGGGTTCCCTTGACAAAAAAACAATGGGATCTTCCACTGGGTTTTGGATTATTGCAGAAAATAAGCTCTGTGGCAAACAAACGTTAATGATGCTTACACGTTTTGTTCAGCCAGATAATCTTCACAAATGAACACCACTTCTATGATTTTTGAAGCGTAAATGCAATCGCCAGTGGTAAAAATCTAACGTTAGGCTATAAACAAACTAAACCGCGGGTGCATAAGCGAGGCTGTAAAGGCGGACGAGTCGGCGTGATGCCGTTTAGTAGTCTCATTTAGCCACTTGTTAGCAACCGCTTTTTTTAAGACACATAAAGGCTTCATAATTCACTAGGGGGGTATTTATTGATGTATTTTATGTCGTAGAACAAAATGTTAAAATCTCTTCAGCTTGTGTTAACCCCAGACCTTATTTCAGGCATCTCACTAAAAACCCATTCAAGAAACCCATTGACTTCCAGATGAGGGAAATGGAAGTGCTAAAATGCTAACTCATTTCCGGGTTTTGGGACTCATTCCTGCAGCACTTTATTGGCACAACTTGATTGGTTGATGCCTTTATCCGCGATGCGAAAGCTCAGACAAATCTACCTCCTTCTGAAAAAAAAATGACGTCGCTTTTACGTTGCCTAAAATTTGCGTTCTGTATGAAAGTATTTATGCCAAAAACAACAGTACGAAAAAATATACTGATGTGCGAATTAATTGCATGAAAAAAACGTCCCCGGAGTGTAAAGGCCTTAAAACTAGTCTTTAAGTTTGGGCCCATAAATGGAATGTATCCTTCAGGACTTAACCTCTTAACCTTTTTGGAATTTTAAACTTTTTGTTTATTTCTGCTAATGCCCTTTTCCCACCTACGGCTCCTGTATGTACTTAATTGCACACATGACTGTGTTAGGACCAGGGGACGTCTATTTGTTTCGCATCTCCTGAGATTTCTTCCTTGTTTTTTTTTTGTGCTAAGGCCTTCTTTAAGGAGTTTTGTCCTAGTCTTCTAGGAGAGCTTGGGCTGGGTCGGGAACCGTTGCTATTGTACGCCTATAAAGCCCATGACACATTGTATCTTTACAAATAAACTTGACTGACTTGCTCAGCTACTTTAACAAAGAATGTCGTTGCCCTGAATCACTAAGTGTGTCACTCAGTGAGTGATTGCGCTCACTCTGTGACTCAGCCTGAACCCAAAGGAGCACTCTGACATTTTGGTGAAGACACTCCTTTGCCGTCCCTGAGTCAGATTAGATTATTAATTTCATGCCTTGTGCTTTCAGTACCGACGTAGTAGGGTGCCAAGTTAAAAGTCATAACCAAATATGGGTTATTTGGTTTATTTATGGGTGAGATCACTTTCAATACTCTCTCTTTCCACGATTGAAATTTACCACGGCAATCATCAAAATGCATTTTAGATCGAGCGCACCAACTCTCCTGTCATGTTCACACCATTCCCACATGGAACATTCTTGTGTGAATGTTTAAAACCTTTATACTTTTTTTTTTGTTACATGCAATTGCACAAGAGAGATGATAAAGATGAGAATAATTACCTCCCTCACTGTCAGATTCATCTGTGGGAGAGTAGAAAAAACAAGGCGTTGTTAGTTTCCTTTCTAATACAACTATGAAAATCATTATAGAGCAATGTGACATGCAAGTATGGAGTATAAAAAACAGATGAACCAATAGGCTGTGTGTACTTGTGATATATTTAGGAAAATGTTTTTTGTAAAAAAACAGTTTTTCTTAATGTCGGTTTTATGTATTTCTTCTGCCAACAGTAATCCTGATGAGTCACTCCTACCTCCCACTAAGGGAAACCAGTCAACGATTTTATTAGACAAGTGGAGTGCAAATAGAAAGCCGTCAACTGTAAAATCAATTTGGACGTACTAAAGAGCCCTTCTGTAAATTATTTAAGTGTAGCTATTATATTAACTATGTGAGATATGCCTCATTGGTGTAGGTGATTCAAATAGGATGCTGGGGGGGAGAAAATATTGGAAGGGGGTTACCTTGACCTCCAATTTTGGGTCTCCGCCTCTGCCCTTTAGCAGATGAAGGCCGAGGTATTTTAGCTGGACTATCAGACTGTGAGAGGAGCAAACACAAGCAGAGAGAAGGAAATAACTTCAGGACAGTTAGCACTGAAAGGCAACACATCACTCACTACCTGTTTGGATGTACCTCTCTCTATGTGCTAACCATTCATTATCAATTTCTTTGGTAAGCTTGAGGTACACTGAGATATAGTACAGTCAGTGCTATAAAGCACCAATAAACATGGAAAATTATCTTTTGAATAGGGCTGTCAATCGATTAAAATGTAACTTAAGGGAGATTTGTCAAGTATTTCATACTTATCAACATGGGAGTGGGCAGATATGCTGCTTTATGCAAATGTATGTATATATTTATTATTGGAAATCAATTAACAACACAAAACAATGACAAATATTGTCCAGAAACCCTCACAGGTACTGCATTTAGCATAAAGGGGTCAAGGGACCCCTTTGAAAATGGCCATGCCAGTTTTTCCTCGCTAAAATTTAGTGTAACTTTTGAGTGTTATTTAGCCTCCTTTGCGACAAGCTAGTATGACATTGTTGGTACCAATTGATTCCTAAGGTGTTTCTAGTTTCATATGATACCAGTATCTTCACTCTAGCGTTAAAACTGTCCGCGCTACAACCTAAAAATCACAAGTTGCGTTAATGCGTTAAAGAAATTAGTGGCGTTAAAATGAATTTGCGTTAACGCGTTGTTATCGTGTTAACTTTGACAGCCCTACTTTTAAACCATGTATACACACAGACCTCTCCATGCAACATACAACAATTAAAAGTTATAAAGCAAGAAGAGGGAAGTGCGGTTGTCGGTTCAACATACAGTATTGTTTGAGTCAAATACCAGCCAAACATACTGGATCAGACATCAGAAAAAAAATACAATATGAAAGGACCAGTGTGTAGGATTTAGGGGGATTTATTAGCAGAAATGGAATATAAAAATCATAACTATGTTTTCATTACTGTATAATCACCTGAAACTAAGAGTTATATCTACATAATGTATCTAGCACAGTGATTCTCAAAGTGGGGTCCGTGGTACTCCAGGGGGTCCACTAAATAATTTGCTATAAATTATAAAATTGAGGTGTATCATTAAGAAATGCATATCTACAGATGGGGACCATGTGCGCCAATAAAACAAGCATATCGTGTCCATTAGCCTACTCCCACCCACGTTAGCTTTGGACCAGTAGAAACTCTGATATGATTGTGACACATCACGTCAATCTGTCATGAATCACTTCACTCACTCTAATGCAAACATTCCAATCAAAATGTTCTGAAGTAATAGGCTTAATTACTATGATGTGTTCTGTAACACTGTTATGATAACTTATGTTATTATTTGTTCAGAGCTTTCTGCCAGTGGATTGAATAAGGAGCAATACGTTCATTATTTTATAGTTGAAACACTTACTGAAAGTCAGCTTTAGACTTGTAAGGTTAAACGTCTAGATTTATTAGGACTATGCCCGTCTTGCTACAGTTCATTTTCTGAAAGCTTTTAAAATCAATTACTTGAAAAATATAAATGCTGTCTAGATGAGTCCAAATTCCATTTGAATAAAATGACCCTCCGTTTACAAGTATATAAGTGGTATTAACATGATTCAAATTTAAATTCTAATTATCACTATAAAACAGGTCTGAAGTATTTAGGTTGAAAAGTTTTATAATACAAATAGATCCAATGGCTAAGCGTACAAATGGTAGTAAGCATATGCTTAATTATGATTGTAGATTACGATTAATTATTGTGGCGGATTAAGGCCCCCTTCTCATCATGCCATGTGTAAATGTGTGGTAAGAATATTACACGGCCCACAGGTACACAATCGGAGAGCATACACACACACATTGAGACAGCCGTTACTCTAAGCCTTGAAATATCTAGCAGTTTAGGGATTTTCTTTAGTAGATCTTGTTCACGGTGTTCTTTCAGCCATTGTGCTTTTCGTTTTTGTGCTCCGCGATCATATTTTCTTTCTCACATATTGCCGCTACTCTTTTCCAGTAGCAGTGACGAATCAACTGCTTAATTTTTTAAAGATATTTCTTATGGGCCATTAGGGATAACGGCTGTTCTTTTTTGCTCTGAAGTTTATTTAAATAATTAAAAATAATCTGTCCAATCCGGGGCCCTTGCAAACACGGGGCCCCTAGGCTGCAGCCTAGGCCAGCCTGTGGATTAATCCACCCCAGATTGTTACGATTAGGCCTATGAGGGGGTCCTTGGGAAATTATCTCCCCCTGTAAGTGGTCCCTGGCCCCAAAACGTTAGTGAACCCCCTGATCTAGCGGGTCCTCTTCACGGAGCCTGCCATGTTGCACCACCATGTTTCTACAGTAGCCCAGAACGGACAAACCAAACACTTTGCATTTTTACGTTGAGGTGGCAGCTTCAATTTGGTGGCGTGAATGCACCTGAAGGCCACCGTAGGTTCTTCTACACGCTTGGAAAAGAAAAACCTCACCGCTAGATGTCACTAAATCCTACACACTGGTCCTTTAAACTACTGACAAATAGTCAAATATAAGAGTTATCATAGTAAAAATACAAAAACATTGGAATTTAATGAACCCCCCTTAAAGCAACAAAGCAAAGCTGGTAATGTAGAAAACTGTGAATCGTAGCATAAGTTCATACCTGGTTCTCAACTGCTTCTGCAGGCTGCACAGACAAAGAGCACAGCATTACACCATGCACTTAATAGTCACATAGGGCTGCACAATTATGACCAAAATGATAATCCTGAATATTTTGATCAATGTTGAGATCATGATTATATATCACGATTATTTATAGATTAGGGCCAAAATATTTTTATGCCATTTCACATTTAAATAAACAGAGCCCTGCTTTCACTTCCATGTTGTGCGACATTCCAACCGTCAACAATTATAAATGTTGTCCTTTTACTTTGTTATTGTCATCTACAGTAATTATTTGAATAAAAACACAATTCAAATGATTAGGAAATAAATGATTATTTTTATTTAAATATTTGCTTTGATTAAACAAGTATTGGCATTAGTAGTAGTTATTATTTTATATAATATATAATTATATATTATAAGCTGCTTAGAGCTAGTGTGATAAAGTTAAGCAGGTCATAATAATATGCTATCTAATATCTATTTTATATTGCTGTGAAAATAACTCCTTCAAACAACTGGATTTATTCAAGTTTATCGCCTACATAAGATTACATTTGAACGCGTCATGAGAGTTTTCTATGAGGAGCATTTTAAACGTCAATATCACAGTTGATCTCGTTCATTTAATCGTGGAAAGCCAAAATCGTGATCGCGATTAGTATTTGATTAATTGTGCAGCCCTATAGTCACATTTATCAATTATGCAGATAATAAGAGGACACATGACCTCATGTCTGCTATACACTATAAACCATGTAGCCAGCCACGCCAAGGTCATTGCAATACTAGTCACTACATTCTAACACTAAAATGCAATATACTGTAAAGCTCTAATGTTCTACTGATTGTTTGAGCAGGGTTGAATACCTCAGCATCTGACTTTGGTTCCTTGCAAGAATAAGAGGCACAACATAACAACAAATAGAATTTGAAGGTTCTTTTACAAGGTGCAAAAAATGTAAAATCAGTGACCAACTCTATGTTTCTTGAATTGGCTGACCTCACATACGGAAACCCCACACACCACGATTGTAGATGAAAAATCAAACAGTCACAATGATAGACGTTACATCATGTGTGAAATTTCTGCCAAAAGATAGGACTTACCGCTGGCACAGGTTTGGCTGTTTTGCTGGGCTCAGGGCTGGGTTTTTGCTGTGGTTCCTCTGATACTCTGGCCTAAGCACAAACATACACACAGAATGTAAATAATGGCATATCTTGCTAACATTTAAGATGTGAGTGGGGTTAAAGCTGGAGTAGGCATTTTGGAGCAAATATGATTTAAATAAAGTTATTTTTATAAAATGACTCACTATATCCTGACAGTAGTGCATGAGACAGGTTATCTGAAAAAAATCATGTCCCTCTGTGTCCTCCGGTGCTCTAATAGGCATCTGTAAGATTTCACAGACCGGAGTAAAACAACCAATCAGAGCCGAGCTGGAGCCTCGCCGTCTCTGAGCAGCTGTCAATCACTTGCAAACTCCGATCAAATGCTGAGGGCAACGCTGATCAAATAAGAATCAATATTCTGTTACTGTAATGCCTATTTCTCACATTAAATGTTCTCAGAAACATCTTGTAGAAAAAGTTTGTGACCCAGCCGCCATGTTGAGAACAGCTCAGGAAATACCAAGCACCGCCCACCAGCTGAAGCCAATTTTCTCATTGTGCAGCTAAACAGTACACTACAAGATGTTTCTGACAACATTTGAGGCGAGAAATAGTCATTACAATAACAGAATATTAATTCATATTTGATCAGCGCTCCTTAGTTTGATCATTTGATTGGAGTTTGCGAGTGATTGACAGCTGCCTCCGTTGAATGAACAGCCAATAGGAACGTTCTCTCTCTGAAGTGACCTGTGATTGGTCAAAGTCTCCCGTCACGGGCTAGATTTTTTAAAGTCTGAAAACAGAGCCATGAGGAGGAGCAGAAGTCTAGTTTTCTCTCAGAATACTTGAATTACAATATGCTGAAAGATTATGATGGATTTTTTTCCCAATGATGCCAAAAACATTCTGCCTACTACTGCTTTAAGGGGCATACCTTGCTATCGCCACTCTCTGCACTTTTGTGTCTCTCTTCCCGCTCTTTGTGTTGCTCTCTCTCTCTCTCCCACTCTTTGTCTCGGTCTCTTCGTTTTTCCTTGTCTTTTTCCCGGTCTCCGCGAGAATCCCTATCTCTTCTTTTTTCTCGGCCTTTGTCTCTCTCCTTGTCTTTTTCCCTTTCTCGGTCCCTCTCTCGGTCCTTCTCCTTGTCCCTGTCTTTGACTCGTCCTTTGTCTTTATCCTTGTCTCGCTCTCGGTCGCGGCTCTTGTCTTTGGCGTGGTGGTCCTGCTCACTGCGCTGGTGCTTGTCAGATCGCTCCCTGTCGCCACGGTGGTGTTCTTTCTCCTCATCTCTGCGTCGGCTCTCCTGTTCTTTGGGCTGGTCTGGGTCCTTCTGGTCCCGGCTCCCGCTGCGCTCCGTAATCTTTTTCTTCTCCTGGAATAGTTCATGCCAACACATAGGGTGGTAGGATTTAGTGCTCAGAAACTCATCATTTGGTCATGTCATTGATTTTTTTAAACCACGCCTGCAGCTGAATGCTAACACAGACAGTACATTTCACACCAAATGTAGGCTTAAGCAGTGTGTAACTCCATGATTGGAGAGGGCTGAAGAGTCTCACCTCTCTATCCAGTTGACGTTCACGTCCCTCCCTATTTTCCTTGTCCTGGGACCTGGAGGTGCTGGCCTTGGTCTTTATGTCCACCTTTTCCCCTGCAAGCACTCGCTTCACTGCATCGTCACTAGACATCTGTAAATCAAGTGCAGGAGAATCATTCAGTTTACAGTTTTCTGTCATTCACTTTGCCTCAATATTTGAATTCGATTTGTTTTTTCAAAACAATAAGTTCAAATCTCTGAACAATTAGTTTGTTGTTCACAACAGATTTGAATTTCTCATTCATTCAAGCAAACTGCACGTTTTGGCACATGGGTGCAAAAGAGTAAGTGCAATTGTCTACAATTTGCACGATAACCACTTGCACATGGCTTGCTGATCAAAACCGATGAGCTGATTCTCAGTGAAATCGTCATCCTCTTCTGAACATTCTTTCATCATTTGAGCCATCACATGTAAAATTATCCAGTCAATTATCAATATCTGTCAGACATACATGTATATGGCTTTACATGAAAGAATGATAAATTTTCTGTTTACAGTACATGCAACACGTTGCACAAATTAGGGATGTTCATAATTAACCGTTTAACGCTATCGGTTAAAACGGTTAAAAGAAATATTTATAATTCATGAAAAAGCTGAGCGGCTCGTCACTTTAAGGAGAAAAGCTGGTCCACCTTAACAGCCCACCTTAAGAGGCGGAGCCGGAGTTGCAGGATACAGGAAGTCGGCTCCGGTCTCTCCGGCTCGCTTGAGCGGAGCGGAGGAGTTGTAGTTTCGTAGCATTTATATACCGACAAATAAACTGTACACACACTGCTACACCTACGTTCACAGCTATAACGCCACCAACAACCTCACACTCACCGCCAACACACACACACGCTGACAAACTGTATGTGTGTGGCGGCGGCGGCAAGCAAGAAGCCTCCGGCAATGCTAGAGCTGCTAACGTAGCACAAATACACACGCTGTTTATTGGGCAATCGCTATCATTTATCGTTTATCGTTAATCCGGTTACACAATAACTAGGTTTTGAAGCATGAATGAAATGTTTTGGGTGAGTTACTACCTTTTGCAGACATGCAATAGAGTTGTGACGATGGCATTTACAGTTTAGAGAATGTTAAAGCTGCAGTCGGTAACTTTGAGCAAATATGATAAAAAAAGTTATTTTTATAAAACGGTTACTATATCCTGACGGTATTGCATGAGAGAAATAATCTGTGTCCTCCTTGTGCTCCTAATGGCATTTGCAAGATTTCAAAATGCACATAAGAAAACAAGCAATCAGAGCCGAGGAGTCTCCAACGCAGCTGTCAATCACTGCTCACGAAACCCAAGGCCCTCCGATCAAACGGTCAAACTAGGCAGTGCTGGTCAAATATGAATCAATATTCTGTTACTGTAATGCCTATTTCTTGCCTCGAATGTTTTCAGAAACATATTTTAGTGTACTGTTTAGCTTTAAAATGAGAAAGTTTGTGACTCGGCCGCCATGTTGAAATAGTCACCCACTGGCTGGAGCAAACCTTCTAATTTTACAGCTAAACAATACAATAAAATATGTTTCTGAAAACATTTGAGGAGAGAAATAGGCATTACAGTAACAATTGGAGTTCGCCAGTTACGCGAGCAGTGATTGGCAGCACATGTAGCACATATCTGACCAGCTGCTTTGTCTGACAGACTCAGCGTACCCATTACTTTGTTTCTTACTTTCAGAGCTAAATGTACATTGGTGACATTCTCATGTTTTTGTGAGTTTTTCATTACTTTGATTTCATAGTTGAAAATCCTGAAATACTATCTCTATTACAAATGTAACCAGATGTCTTCGAAACAGCTACAGCAAAAAAGTTGCATGAGATCTGATTAATAAGATCATACATTCTACATGACATGAAATCAAAATACTGTTTAAAGAACAACTATCCCCCTGGCACCAGCTCATCTGTTTACACTCCATCTCCAGGGTTCAATTAAAATATTTCAAAGTACTCCCTGTGGTGGCAAGACAATTTTCCCAAGAGTACAATATTTTGATGTGAAAAATAACACACACTGTATCTTCTCTTTATGTAGGGTCATAACGATATTATTTCTCCAGAATGGAGACTGGAGACATTGGAGAAGTGGAGAGTGAGCGTTTTCAATTTCCAATTCATTTTTTCACTGTGTGTGTGTGTGCGCGCGTGTGTGTGTGTGTGTAATCTCCCAAGAACACAGACCTTGTTGATGCAGCACTTGGCCATGGCCTGCAGCAGCTCATTGGTTTTCTCAGGCTCATGGCCGGCCACAATGCGTGCTGGCTTTGCCGCCAGGGGCTCGCCACTCACCAGCATGACGACATCTATCGCTTTCTGGAGGAACACTATCTTAGAGTCCTTATCCTAGAAAGAAAAAAAAAGATGCTGTGATGAACAGGAGAGTGCACAGGACAGATAAGAGACAGGATGTGGTTGTGAAAGTTAAGGACCTCCAGTGGGAGTTATTTTCCAATACGGTTTAGAATGGTTACACCCTTGAGATGTGCATATGCTTGCAGAGTTTAACACTCTGTACTCAATACTCTGGGCATGCTACAATTTTACATAGTGTGGATAGTCATGCGTAGTTGACTCTGATTCCTCTCCTCTTCTTGACCAGGCTATTTAAAAAAACACATTACCGGGGGTAATGGTTAGCTTTCTGAACATGAAATCCAGGGCTGCGGTCGAAAAGTCAAAAAATTACGTCCTAGTGTCTTTTCCTAAACACTTTTCCTTGACCTCGATGGAAAACGTCATGAAGTCAAGGAATGATGAGAAGAAGGATTCAGAAGGACTTAGGAAAAGACAACCGTGATGTTGAGAGAATCCGACTGCACTTTCACTAGGCTCCTTACTGGGTCAGAGCATCTCCAGAACTACAGCTCTTGTGGGATGTTCCCGGTCTGCAGTGGTCAGGACCAACCAAGAGTGGTCCAAGGAAGGAAAACCAGCGACAGGGTCAGACCCGAGGCTCATTGATGCACGTGGGGAGCGAAGGTTGGCCCGTGTTGTCCGATCCAATAGAAGAGCTACTGGAGCTCAAAGTGCTGAAAAAGTTAATGCTGGTTCTGATAGAAAGGTGACAGAACACACAGTGAGGAGCAGTTTGTTGCATATGGGACTGCGCAGCCGCAGACCAGTCAGGGTGCCCACGCTCTCATAATGTTATGGCTGATCGGTGTATGATAAATATTGAGTTAATTGTTCGAGTTATAGAGAAGGGGTAGGACCATGTGTAGGCTGTACTTCTTCCTACTCCTTTTTTTGTTGATTATTTGCTAATTGACAGTTTGCTGTACGTTTACTGTTCATTTATTTGTTATTCTTGTTTCATTTTTTACTTAGGTATTTGTTACATGTTCGAAATAAATAATTAAAAATAAAGTGAAATGAAGTGGTTGTCACTGTCCACTCATATTTATCACCATGAATACCATTAGTATATGACTGTATGAGAATGATATGCAAGATAAGCATATTGTTTGTTTTCATGAACGGCAGAATGGTGCGTTGATTTAAATGTTGTGACCGCAAGGAATTGTGAGATTTTATTATCTTCTTTCCTTTGGTAAAGGATGGTCCAGTGTATCCTCTGCTAAAGGAGATGAGAAATGAAGCCTTGAAGCACCTTTCCTTAGCATCTAGAGAATTCAAACAGCTCTTATCATGGCTGCTACTGAGGTACTTCCGGGTCATTTCACTCCGTTAGGAACCTTCCTAAGCGAAAAATACTTTTTGACCGCAGCCAGGGGCATATCCTGAATCTCCAAGGGCCAATGAGTGACATGTTGGCTTTTGTAAGGGAGCAGGAAGGAGGACATGCAAAACCTGGATTTATAACAAGGACTGCCTCCACAAAATTAAGAACAAACAAATACCCACCCCTCCTTTGATTTAATGCTTGTATGCATGTAAATAAAACAGACCCTATTCCAGACAAATGACCCGGCTAAGCAGTGCTCCTACTCTATCAGCCTGCTGCATCTGAGTTTGAATACGTTTTTGCCAAGTTGTTGGTGTACGATCTAATATTTATTTATTATTTTAATAATAAATAACAATTCATTAAATTTATGTTACGTTATCTATGTATTTATTTGTTACATTTTGTTTTACAAAGTTAGGAAAACGATGTTTAGGTCAAGCCTGATGTTGCCTTACACATAAAAGAATGATCCCAGACACTTCCCCATCATCTTTCTATCCAGAGTAGATTCGGGGTCAGCTCTCAAACAGCACACTTGAGTTCTGACACCTTGGCAGGCCCTCTCAGTCATGTCCTGCCAGATCCTCTCACTCAGTGAGTCACACAGACAGCGTGTAGAGTTACTCCCACACAGACGCCCTCAGACTGTCCCATGTAACGCACAAGGGACCTCATACACAAAAAAGGCTGCTGCTTAGGACATAAATGTCCATTCTGTATATAAGCAAGCACATTAACGGAGACAAATGAATATGAGTGGAGCACTGTTAACCAAAGAATGGTGATATCAGTGTTGTGTAGCAGGAGGCCAGAGGTTACAGAAGTTTAACCAGGTGGACGGAGTGTGGTCAACTTACCTTAACATTATCTGGCTTCATTTCATTTTCTCCATACAGGCCTTTCATAAAACCAGTGGTCCTGATGACCTGAAAGTGGTGAGAAATAAAGGTTTCACACTCAGTTGTCAGATAATTTGCAATAGCAACCGTTACATATACCTAAAACTTAAAAATATATACCACTATTATGCATCTATACCACATCATCAGCTTTAAACAAGTCCTCATTTCTAAAATCTATTTCAATGATTTCCCATTATGTAGTTAATTCATGAATGCTTGAAATTAACATTCTGGCCTTAATAGTCCAGTTCAAGCCAAGGGGTTTATGCTTTAATATCCAAGGTGAAAATGCAGTTGTTTGATAGCCTATTCCTGCAGTCAAACACATTGCTAATCAGAGGAACAAAGTGACACATGCCGACAAGCTTCCCGTTATCAAATATTCATGAACCTAGAGTAATATTACACTACTCAACAGGCGGAAAAAAAGTTAAACAGATTTAACTGTGCTTGACACCTCGTGTCAAAGGATTCTGTTGTGTGTAAAAAAAAAGATAATAATGAAAAAGAAAGAAAATGTAGGCCTAGTTGAGATAAAGCTGTTTCATAATATAGATTGGATTAGATTTCTCACATGAAATATTTCCATTGACGAATGGTAATAAGTAAGTAACAGAGTGCTGCAGGAATGAGTCCTAAAACCCAGAAATGAGTTAGCATTTAAGCACTTCCAGTTCTCTCCTCTGGAAGTCGATGGGTTTTTAGTTAGATGCCTGAAATAAAGTCTGTGGTTAACACAAGCTGAAGAGATTCTAACGTTTTGTTCTACAATATAAAATACATCAATAAATATTCCACTCGTGAATTTTGAAGCTTTTATGTGTCCCTAATAATGGCGGTTGCTAACCAGTGGCAAATCGAGACTACAAACGTCATCACGCCGACTCGTCCGCCTTTACAGCCTCGTTGTGTATACTCGCGCTCATGCAACCGTGGTGTAGTTTGTTTATAGCCTAATATTTTTAAGCTTTTTACTTTTCCTTACTTGGATTCACGCTTCGAAAATCATAGAAGTGGTGTTCAAATATGAAGATTATCTTGCTGAACAAAAGTATCATAAGTGTTTGTTTGCCACAGAGCTTATTTTTTGCAATAATCCAAAACCCAATCGAAATATCCCATTGGCTTTTTGTTGATGGAACGCAGAGTGATGCTAACTTCCTGGTTGGCCTACAAAAATATGTCATCCCTGGAGCACTCTATACAGATCGGATTAGATTTCTCACATGAAATATTGCCATTGACGAATGGTAATAAGTAGGCTCAGGGCACTAACAACAGAATGAGCCATAGAGCTGATGCAGTGTTTCCCGTGTTATTTTATGTAGCACAGTTTTGGTACCACATCTATTTCATCCATGTTACCGAGCCTGTTACTACACATATTTTTTCTGTCAGTGTTTGTGTTGATAAATTGTTATTTGTGTCAATTTCAGTCTGATCCATCTCAGTGATAGCAATAAACTAGATGACAGTTTAGAACACAGTTTGCAGTCACTATTACTGGACCTTTCCAAAGCTGACAGGATGATGATGTGTTGGCATTATCAAATAAAATACCAACACAAGTTTTGTTTTAACCTTCTTCGGGAACCACCTGACTGCGGCGTCCTAATGCCCACATAACTATACAATATGTATCAGAAAATGTAAGACAATTTTAACTAACGGTACGTTATTCTACCTATCTCTATCTGTGAATAACAACTTTCTTATACCATCGAACTCATCCACTCCATCACCTTTATGTTGTACAGCAAGTAGATGAAAACAAATGTTTGAGATTAGTAGGCAGCTAGAAGCTGACCTGACCGCACCTGACCCGACAGTAACAGCTGCTGTGGCTGGCTAAAGTGTTACCAACTGCCAAAGAATCACACATTTGACTGTGGAGTCCATCACTAAGCTTCTCAGCCCTTCAACAAAGCACACAGAGAGGCAGCATGTCTTCGAGTATACCCGTAACTTGCTCACATGTGTGTACATCCACTTTGCAAGCAGCTTTGAACAACACAGACAGAATACACATCGATTACTGAACGTTATAGCACAACGTCTTATCAAACAGCCCAGCTGCATTAAGCTGCTCAGCATCCGTGATCTCAACGTGACGGATTCGAAGAACCAGACAAATTTAGCCAACTTAGTACACACAATCTTCTCACTCTTGTTAGCTTATAGTAACAACAAATACAGCGCTGCAGGAGGAGGGCACAGAGACAGCACCCAGCTCACTCTCTGTTCAGGTGGAGGGAAACAGGACACAACCTGAGGCACCACAGGCCAGAGAGCATCTCCACTCACAGAGCACCTCTGCTTTCACAACAGCTTCTTCACAGCTACAATCAGACTGGTGGCAAAGGACGTTAAAGAGGGACACAAATACCCCACACCTCACCTCACCTCACCTCCATACCATAATTGACACACAGTACACCTGAACTGAATGGACTGTAATGCTGTGCAATATGCTGCCTTCCACTGCGTAATTGTCTGAAATATATTAATTATTTCTTTTTTAATATTTTTATGAGAGCTACAAGTTCATTTAACATGGTCATGGAGCAGATATACTGTATATTAGTATTGTGGGGGTATCGTTCCTATGCAGAGGATAGTTTAGTTTATTTATTGACTACACTGAGGGCGTTTTATGTTTTAATAATTGATTTATTTATTGTGTTGAGTTGAATGTGCTACTTCTTTTGTACTGTAATTACCTTGTGCCTTTTCTACCTTTTTTCTTTTCTTAAAGCTGACTCGGTGTAAACTGCTCAGAATTCCAACGTACTTCGAGGTGACGATGGCAAATAAAACTCTGGAATCTTGAATCTAGTGGACAACATTGGTTTGATCCCTGCGTGTGTGTGTTCAGGTCGTGCCTAGCAACTAGAAGACGCTGTAGACACGACACGGCTAGCTACCATTAGCTAACTAGCTAACCCACTGTATTAACTCACCAGGCAACCTAACAGTTAATGGCTGGTGAATGCTAGCAACTAGTTCTTTGGTTCGTGGTTGACCTTAATGGTTGAACTGCTTGGTACAACGGCAGACAGATTGATGGCTAGAGGAGAGCTGCAGAGGCAGGAACGTTAGTGACTGAGGAGTTGATGTTAGCTAGCTAACTTAGTGGTTAGCTAACATAAAGTAGCTCATGCTAACGTTGCTATATGATCCAGATCACCGGCTCGTTTGTTCCTGTTTTTAAACAACATGGGACCGGTTGGCCTTTTCACATGTATTGGCAAAGGTGCCTTGTGGTGCTAGTTAAACCACCGCCAGCTTGCTAACGTTATGGTAACGTTATGGTAACATTAGCATCTCAGTCTCACCTCACTGAAGATGTCGTGCAGGTATCTGAACGGCGGCTTGCTGAGCAGCTTCTCCGTGAGATGTGGTTTCTTGATCACTTTGCCCAGCGTGTCCTGGGTCTTCTTCACCACTGCTCCGTTCATGGCTGCAGTCCGAAGTAAAGCTGAGGAGCTTCAACGAGCAGCAGAAGAGACAGCAACAACTAACTAATATGGAGTGAAACAAACTGGTGGATCTGTCGCCTGGTTGCTATGTCAATATTCTGCAATCCCACAATGCAACACTGATGCAGACTGCGCCTGCGCCGAGGGTTACGGTTGCTAAGCACTGCTTGTGACCATAGCAACCTGATGGCAACAGCCAAGAAGCTACAACAAAGCTGGGCTGCAGTAGAGCATCCAATGATAGATAGATAGATAGATAGATAGATAGATAGATAGATAGGTAGGTAGGTAGCTGGATGGATGGATGGATAGATAGATAGATAGATAGATAGATAGATAGATAGATAGATAGATAGATAGATGGGCTTCCCTTCCACAACATCACCTAAGGTGCATGGAGAAGGGAAAGTAAGGGTAAACTGTAGCAACACTTGAAGAATAAATAACATCTTTCTCTCAGACTGACATTTTGGTAGTGTGTGATACTTTAAATTAAGACCCATGGCAAACATTTAATATATCTATTATATTTTATCTATGAAAACTAGCTGCAATTGGGTGCTTTTGACCGAGGTCAACCAGGACCCCAATACATTTGTATTCAAAAAGCACCCATTAAAACAGAAATAGAAAAGAATGATATGAAGTCATTATACAAATTGATTGACAAAGTCATGACAAATTGGAATGATAGAATAAAGCACCTGTGAGATAAGACAGGTATGACTACTGTACCCTTCTGACTACTAGATAGAGCAAATTTTCATTTCAGCTCTTTTCTTGGATGGCAGTGGCCTTGCTAATCTTTGAATAGTGGCAACATCATTTTACTGGAGGGAGGAAATCAAAAGAAGAGGTTTTGAGGTCATTTGATATTTTGACAGTACAAAATAAGCTTTCAGTGTTTTGTTTTTGTTTTTGTTTTTTTACAAGGATTTACATATACAAACGTTTTTGACCATTAATATGAGAATCACATGAAGGGTGGTCCATTAGTTTGAAGAAAAAATAATAAAAAAAATTTTTGTAATATGTGAAAGTGTAAGAGTAGGATTTTTGAGGCAAGACACCCCCCCTAATTTGGGATAAGAAGCACCCTATGTGAATCACTGCTAATGTTAGATTTCTGAGAACACCATCATCTAACAAAATAACATAGCTAACCAACAGTAAAAAAAATATATGCTATTATATTATTATCTAATTAGCTGACTTTTTTGTGATAATAACGTTAGCCTATAGCAGGGGTCAGCAACCTTTACTATCAAAAGAGCCATTTTAGGCAAAAAAAACAAACAAACAAAAATCTGTCTGGGGCCACAAAACATTTGAGCATTGTGATGAAGTTAACACAGTTTATAGTCTAAGTATATAATATATAAGTCTAATGCAGTGAGGGCCAAAGTGTAAATGTACTACGTAGTATTAGGGTCACATTGAGGGGAAAAAAACTGATATTTCCAGGATAAAATACTCGTAATATTATGAGAAAAAAGTCCTAATGTTACGAGTATAAAGTCATAATTTTACGAGAAAAAAGTCTTAATATTACGAGAATAAAGTCAGAACTTTACCAGAAAAAAAGTCGTAATATTACGAGAATAAAGCCATGACTTTACCAGAAAAAAAGAAAGTAACACATAAAACTACTACTTTTTTTTATTTTTTTTATTGTGTTATAAAGTGATTACAAAACAAGTGAAGACATGTGCAGGGACATATATAAAAAAGACCAAAATATATTATACAGAGAAAGACAAATAACAAAGTACAAAAACTAAACTAAACTAAACTAAAACAACACAAGGGGATAAAAGCAGGTTGAAGAATGTGTGTGTGTGTGTGTGTGTGTGTGTGCGTGCGTGCGTGCGTGCGCGCGCGCGCGTGTGTGTGTGTGTGTGTTGTGGATAATGGGTGTGTGTTTGGCATTGAATGAGGTAGTAAAACTACTACTTTATAATATTATGACTTTATTCTCGAAATCTCAGATTTTCTTTTTTTCCTCAATGTGGCCCTAATACTACGTCGTACCGTCGTACCATGGACCTACAACAATGAGAAATAAAAATGAAAATATGAACAAAAAAAACTGTTATTTATTTCCACTAATTGTTTTAAAAATCCACAGGGAGCCACTGGAGTGGAGCTAAAGAGCTGCATGTGGCTCCTGAGCCGCAGGTTGCAGACCCCTGCCCTATAGCTAGCAATATTAGCTTGCATCTTCCCCCCGGGTCATGGGGGAAGATGCCCCTTTACAAGATTTTACATTTACCCCAGTCTACCCGGGGACCCCACTTGGTAGGATGAGGGTTAAAAGCCAATGGATGCATGAGTGGTATAGGCCTACCAGTATATATATAAATTATGTATTTTTGAACACCTTAGAGGACTGCCATAAGGTGTTACAGTCAGCAATCAGAATGGACCAGGTAAAGGGTTAAAGAGATGTCTCATGTAGGCCTATAGATGTGTGACACGGTTGCAGAGTCTCTGATCTCAGTTCTAGCAATTAAAACAATGTGAGTCAATGACAGATTTGTCCTCTTGATTTATAGCACACAACTTTGATGAACCTGTTTGGTGAGTGCAGTTAAATGAAACACATCTGACAAAAGAGAGAGTATATCGAAGTGGAAGCACAGACGCTTGTTGCTTCACGCTGTCAAGGTAAGACATCTACTACATGCAACTTCAAGGGCAGAAATACTTGAATTATGAATTTCCTTTTCTATAATAATTACCGAAGTGTTTGTATAATAGTTAGAGGCCTCCTACTGAGCTGAAAGCGCGTCACTGAAAACGTTGTGTATAATTAGAGATTGTTTTAATCCTACTTTTTGACACAGATTCTTTTCTTTAGTTATAGTAATGGTACAGTGATGTATTGTATCAGTTTTTATTTAGAGAAAGAAAGAATCAGTCACAGGGAATATTATAACGTGGTGGAGGTTTTAATGATTGTATAGTTCTTCCTTGGCTGTGAACACCGGCTTTGTCAAACTTGTTTGGTGAGTTGTCATTGCCGAGGAAAACAAGAACTGCAGATGTCTGGGCTGTTAGCAAACCCTGTGATTGCAGTGGGTAAAAAAAATGTCTTTCAAATGAACACCTCACTGAATTTCAATCTAATCTAATTGACAAATGTCATCACAGTTCTCTCAAAGGACAGGAAGTGATGCTTCGTTGGGTCTTGTTCGCTTTGTGCCTCGGTATCTGTGCCACTGCCAGTGCCAGAAAAGAGGAAAAAATTGAAGCGGAGCCTTCGCCCTTGTCAAGAGGTGAGCATCCTTTTTTTTAAGCATGCACAACTGCGTACCTTCCATCTAAAGAATCACTGACTCACTGAATGTAATATAGCTTGGATTTGTGTCACAAGACACAAATATAAAGTCCTGAAATTGAATTAATATTCGTTGACTTCAGTGCTGTTTTTGTCCTGCAGGATGGGGGGATTCTCTTGATTGGGTCGAAAGTTATGAAAAGGGCCTGGAAATGTTGGAGAACAGGTGAGTCTCTACACCTCGATAACAACCTTGAATATTTGTTGATTCTGTTTGGATATTAGTTTTAGGTGTGAGAACAGAACGTAAATGTGAAAGTGCATTGTGTGCATTTTGTTTCCTTGATCTGCATCCTAAAGGTTGAAGCCTTACAGATGGCATGCATATGAATTGCTATTGCCTGATTACACAGAAAGCAGAACCTTATCAGCTACAGCTCCTAGAAATACAGATTTGTAGTTATGGATACCTTTGAAGGTTCTTTGATTATATTTCAAAAGTTTGAATAGAAAAACACATTGTGATATTATTCTTATATATAGGCCTATATATATATATATATATATATATATTAGGGCTGTCAAAGTTAACGCGATAATAACGTGCACATTTTTTTAACGCCACTAATTTCTTTAACGCATTAACACAATTTGTGATTTTTAGTCTGTAGCGGGCTCAGGTTTTAAAGCTAGAGGAGAGAAGATACTGGTATCATATGAAACTAGAAAACCTAAGGAATCCATTGGTACCAACCATGTCATACTAACTTGTCACGAAGGAGGCTAAGTAACGCTACAAACTTACACTAAATTTTAGCGAGGAAAAACTGACATGGACATTTTCAAAGGGGTCCCTTGACCTCTGACCTCCAGATATATGAATGTAAATGGGTTCTATGGGTACCCACGAGTCTCCCCTTCACAGAAATGCCCACTTTATGATAATCACATGCAGTTTGGGGCAAGTCATAGTCAAGTCAGTACACTGACACACTGACAGCTGTTGTTGCCTGTTGGGCTGTAGTTTGCCATGTTAAGATTTGAGCATATGTTTTATGCTAAATGCAGTACCTGTGAGGGTTTCTGGACAATATTTGTCATTATTTTGTGTTCTAATTGATTTACAATAATAAATATATACATACGTTTGCATAAAGCAGCATATTTGCCCACTCCCATGTTGATAAGAGTATTAAATACTTGACAAATCTCCCTTTAAGGTACATTTTGAACAGAAAAAAATGTGCGATCAATCTCGATTATCTATGGACAATCCTGCGATAAATCGTGATTAAATATTTTAATCAATTGACAGCCCTAATATATATATGTCCATTATGTTCATATTGTTTTATTCATGTGTGAATACCATACCATTAGGTCTATTTATATGCTAAATGTGAACAGGATATGTTTTCATTTTAATGCGTCCATAAGGATTATGAGGTGACTTACTGGTTCAAATTGGGTTAAAATATTGTATCATGCAGAGCTACATCTGATCTATTACTAATGGAATATAGCAAAATAAAAGCACAACAAGTCATTATTCTTTTAAAATCTGGCATTTGATTTCTCAGGGACTATGTTGTGTAATACTGTGTTCACACCAATCATTGTGCTTGTTGTGTTGAGGAATGTGTTGAGTTGTTTCTCTGTGGTTTTGCTCTCACAGTCAGAAGCCTCTGATGGTCATCATTCATAAAGAAAACTGCACGGACTGTGAAGGTACTGTAGCTGAAAAATATTGAACATAAAAATATATGCACACCCTGCACTGTCCTTCTAACCCAGTCAGTCTTGGGCTTGGTTTCATGGGGAACACTATGGGTGCATTCCTTCATACCTGCCAAACAGGAAATGAAAATGCATTAGAATCATATTCATTCATTACAAATGGTTCCCAGGAAGTAAAGCTCAATGGAAGTATCCACTAACACATAAACAACAAAGACCACCTACTGTACTGGGCAAAAAACATTTTTTGTTGCCTAAACCTAAATAAGATGTAGTTTTATTGCCTAAACCAAACTGTTTTTTTTGCTTAAACCTATCGAAGTTGTAGTTTTTTTCCCCCTAAACCTAAAGAAGTTGTAGTTTTGTTGTCTAAACCTAATAAAGTTGTAGTTTTATTGCCTAAATCTAACTGTTTTTTTGTCTAAACCTAAAGAAGTTGTAGCTTTGTTGCCTAAACCTAAATAATATGTAGTTTTATTGACTAAACCAAACAGTTTTTTTTGCCTAAACCTAAAGAAGTTGTAGTTTGTTGCCTAAACCTAAAGAAGTTGTAGTTTTTTTGCCTAAACCTAAAGAAGTTGTAGTTTTGTTGCCTAAACCTAAGAAAGTTGTAGTTTTATTGCCTAAACCTAACTGTTTTTTGCCTAAACCTAAAGAAGTTGTAGTTTTATTGCCTAAACCTAAAGAAGTTGTAGTTTTGTTGCCTAAACTTATAGAAGTCTTTTTGTTTGTGTTAAACACGTTACGTTTCATTCAGTTTCACAACGTGTTGCTTCCCTTGAAGTTTCCCTTTTACTTTTACAGCATATAACGCCCCTATTGACCCACATCTATGGTGCTTACGGCGACTGATAACACCTATTTATTTGCCTGATAACAGTCGAATCGGGTGCTTTAACTAAGTTGGGTTTCATAAAATTTCAATTTAGCAAATTGTGTAATCTCTGGCAAGAAAAGTAGACATTGATATTCTGTACTGTGGGTCCAAACTGCAAAACTTGTTTCTAACTTGCCCGTCTATCAAAAAGTCAAAGAGTTAAGCACATGGGCCAGAAGTTTATGAGCACACTCTGTAATAACTGAAAATGATTGACTATGTTTACACTTTCATGCATGTACTCTTTTTTTACTTTTTATAATTGTTTGCAACAGCGTGTTTTTTTGGGAGTAAAGTATTACTATAATGATTACTTTAAAGCCAGTTCTTTTCTTCTGATCTTAACTCTAAATGCTAAACTGAATTATTTCAACAGCGGTGAAGAAGGCATTCGTTGCGAGTCATCCCATCCAGAAAATGGCCAAAGAGGATTTCATCATGGTCAACCTGTTGGTAAGTATATTGAGCATAAATGAAGAAATCTTTTTTTTTTTTCAGTGTAAAACAGTGTGTAGAAATTGCAGCAAGTAGTGAAAAATACTGACTGAGTGCACTGATATAAAGAAAGTAATGTAATGATTAGGGCTGTCAATCGATTAAAATATTTAATCATGATTAATTACAAATTAATCGCACATTTTTTATCTGTTCAAAATGTACTTTAAAGGGAGATTTGTCAAGTATTTAATATTCTTATCAACATGGAAGTGGGGCAAATATGCTGCCTTATGCAAACGTATGTATATATTTATTATTGGCAATCAATTAACAACACAAAACAATGACAAATATTGTCATTTAGCATA
>CAKAKR010059735.1:0-17500 GCA_916700685.1 Adelosebastes latens
TTTTATTTATTTATTCAAAATTGTTCTTATTCCACCTTAGATGGGTTATTTCAGTTCTACTCTAAGAGACTACAGCGTCACCAAGTCACGGCAGCACACAGAATAAATCAATGTCGTTTCACTGGTGTGATCCAGAGCTATTCTTTCTGACCTATAGGAACTTTAAAGTATGACACACAGAACACAAGTACATTAAAGTATGTGGACAAGGTTATCTTCATTACAAATTCAATATTAAGGTTCCATTATTTTGTTACTTGCATGTTTCCACCCCTTACGGTAACGTTGAGTAATGTTCGATAAATATAAGTTAAATAGTCAGACATGCTCTCATGCTGAATGTTTTCACTCTGTTGAGTAATAGCAGAGTAAACTGGCTGTGGGTCAAGCTGAAAATCAAAAAACGTGACTCAATGACTCAATTTCTGAAATCATATACAGTATATTTAAATCTTGCTGCCCAACACCCTGCTCTAAAAGGTCTGTTGTAACTTTGAATAAAAGCCTTTAGTTTTTAACAGGTTTGTACTCAGCGCGGTGACTAGTCAACACACACAGGTTTGTCTGACACGATACAGAGAACTGGTTTACAGTCTAATCATCACAGTAAAGCTTGATCAACAGTCAGTACCTGTTGAAATGCTCGTCCTCTTCACACCTTAGTAAAGTTTTTCTCCTTTTTCTTCTGTCTCTCTTCTGTGCAGTCCCGAGGTCAGATGTCTCTTAAGCTCATGATGACATGAGGAAGAGACAGAGATGGGCGTGTCCAGTATAGCTGGCCGGAGGTGTGCTGCTGAGTCATCTGTTTAACTGGTGGAGCAACTTTCAAAGGGACTCTAATGTGTGTGTGTGTGCGTGTGTCTCTTTTACACACACACACACACACATAAACAGAACAATGGCCTGACTTTGTGGTTGATTAGCACTGAAGCCCAAACAAAGGTCTGTGGTGTCTGCTAGCATTCATTCCATCAGTCTTGGGTTTGTTTCTCCTTTACTGTTCGTTTTTTCTCCGCTGCTTCACATGAGACAACACTTGAGTTAAAGGAGCAGTGTGTAGGATCTGGCAGTATCTAGCGGTGAGGTGAGGAGATTTACAACCATCTGAAGCCTCCCTTGTGTGCCAAGTGTGTAGAAGAGCTACGGTGGCCGACGTGTAAATGTCCGTCTCTAGAGCCAGCTGTAAGAGTAGTATGGGTCATGTGTGTATGCGATGAGTGGTGAAGCAAGAAAGAGCGAGCGGCGGCGGCGGCGGCGGCGACGGGAGCGAGTAACGTCATCGACTCCGGTCCGAGCTGTTCTGGGCTACTGTAGAAACATGGTGGTGCAACATGGCGGACTCAGTGAAGAGGACCCGCTCACTACGTAGATATTAACGGCTAACGAAAACACACCGATTCTTATCATCAGGAGCCGGTATTTCAAAATCAGATCACAGGATTATAGCGGTTGGATTGGATTACATTCTGATCTGATCTGAAAATTGGGTATTTCAATGCAGATCCAAAGATGTCTGATCCTGAACATTTTGGATCCAGATTTGGTGATCCAATCCTACCTTTAATCCAGGGAGTTCCACAGCTGTGGGGTTCTAACGGAGAACTCCTGGTCTCCCTTTGTAACGAGACGGGCTGTGGTAACAGTGAGGAGGGTCCTACCTGAGGAGCGCAGGCAGCGGCTGGGCTCAAAGGGCTCGAGTAATTCTAAAATGTAGTTAGGGGCAAGGTCATGTAGGGCTTTAAAAGTAATCAGTAAAATTTTTAAATCAATACGATACCTGACTGGGAGCCAGTGAAGTGTTGCAAAGATGGGTGTGATATGGTCTTGTCTCTTAGAGTTTGTTAATAGTCTGGCTGCCACGTTCTGAACAAGTTGGAGACGGGATATGGCTTTTTGACTGAGCCCTGAATAAAGTGAATCAAAGCAGAGCTCGGAGTCAAAGACCACACATAGGTTGCGGGCAGACTGCGCGATGTTAGATGACAGGTTGCTAAGATTCTTTGCTAACTCATTAGTCTGGTTTTGGGGGGGGCAAATAGAAGGATTTCAGATTAAGAGTCGTTGAGCTGAAGGAAATTTTGTGACATCCAGCATTTTATATCTGAGAGACAGTCCATTATATCAGAGAGTTTGTCTGTGTTGTCATAAAGTTGCATGTCGTCGGCGTAACATTGGAAGCTAATATTGTATCTGCTGATTATCTGACCCAGGGGAAAATGGTGCTCTTGCTGCATGCGTAAGTAAGAAGAAAAAGTGAAGTGCAAGAAGTTACAAAGCCGGTGTAGCTGTAACAATTACCACTGAAGTGCATCTATTCAGATCAGCGTGATAAAGATATAAGCATGGCTAAAACACATCCTGGAGACAGACTGTTAAGTCTGGTTGAGAGTGGAAACATATTCATCTCTCATCATCTTGGCCCATCTGTGTGTGGAAATATTGCTCTTAGGAAATTTATCTGTTTTAAAAAAAGTTTGTAGGTTGCTGTGGAAGTGCTGAGAAGACTGAAAGCTGCGGAGTTCCAGTATACGAGTATAAGCCAGGTTAGCTGGGCAGGATAAAGGCTTTTCTCTTGGGATTTGTCCAGCTCAACACGTGGATCAATCAGACCCAGAAGAGACGTCCGGAGAGTTTCCTAGGTGTAGGAGAAAGATTTTGTGTTTCTTACCTGTGCTTCCGTGTATTTTTTCCTTTTTCCATCTCGCCCCCGTTGTCTTCATCGGTGTCATATCTCCGATGCTGTCAGACGATTCTTGTTGAGCTCCTTTTTCACTCTCAATGAAGTTTAGTTTTCTATGAAGCTCTTGACTGGGCTCTCTCTCCTCTCTCAACATGTTTTAATGTTGCACATTGATTTTTCTCCCCACATAAATATGGCAGTTTGTGAGGATGATGGATAAACTCAGGATATATGTTATTTATTTTTTCAAAGAAAACATCTGTCACATCCTGATATTTCTCACAGTACAGTAGGAAGTGAGGTTCTGTCTCCACCTCTCTTGTATGACAAAGTGAACTCTTCCTGGCGTCCCTGTAATCTGTCCTCCCTGTGACAGCCTGTTTCTATGTCCAGGCTGTGTCCACTCAGTCTGGACATTGTCAGTGTTTTCCTTTAGTTTGCGATCAGTCAGGGTGGTCAGGTACTCTGCCACTGTGTACTCTCTGTTTAGGCTAAGATATAAATTCTAATTTACTTTTTGATTTGGTGGTTTCGTTCCAATTAGGGATGCACCGATACCACTTTTTTTCAGACCGAGTACGAGTACAAGTACTTACATTAGGGTACTCGCCGATACCGAGTACCGATACGAGTACTTTTCGGTGCCTAAAGACCCTCATTAACAGCCAGTGCTCCCCGCCCGGACCTCGCCGCACCGTGACGGGGCTCCCTGCTCCCGGTGCGACTGTCGACCGGGGCGGACTGTCCTCAGTGCGCCCCAACCGCGTTGCCCAGGTAAAAGGCGCGTTGTCGGCAACCCACCCGACCTGTCTTGAAACAAGAACCAAGGAGACGCGCGAGTCAGAGGGTGCGAGCAAAACCCCGTGGAGCAATGAAAGTCAGGGCCGGCGTGCGCCGGCTGAGGTGGGATCCCGGCCCAGCGGGATCGAGCGCACCACCGGCCCATCTCGCCCGCACCGTCAGGGAGGTGGAGCGTGAGGACCCGAAAGATGGTGACGAGAGGTTAACATTGCGCTGCTGTAAAGTGTCATCGGTGCCGTTGTATCGGAGCCGTTTTGCGAGTACGAGTACGAGTACATGAGCACAGTATCGGACCCGATACCCGATACTGGTATCGCTATCGGTGCATCCCTAGTTCCAATATTTGATATAATTTTCTTTTTGTTTTGAGATGATGTGCTTGGTGTCTGTCCATGTTCAAGCCTAAATATGTATAATGTTTATATGTTCAATTTCTCTACTTCCTAATGTGAACTTCTTCAAATCTTCTCTCTGATCGGGGAACACATTTCTGTGGTGCGGAGAGAGAGCTGACAGAGCCAGAAATACAGACACGACTGGCAGATCTGTCCCGGTTCCACCCGTGCTGCCAGCGTTCCTCGTGAGTCTTTTTCCCCATTGTGTCCAGGTCCCCTGTTTGTCTCTGTGTGGGCGTGTGTGTGTTGTGTGTGTGTGAGGCATTCCTTCCCTGCAGACATTCTCCTCTTGATTACATCAACACACCTGATCAACCCGCCCAGCTGCTTGGCATCATCTCATCAGCCACAGTATAACTCCGGTTCTCAGGTCATTCCTGGCCAGATCGTTGTCTCAACCCCCAGTGGTAGTGTTCATCTTGGCCGCTCAGTTTCATATTTACCCGAGTACCTTTTTCCAAGTGACATTTTCTCGTTTGTTAACTTTGTTAACTCCTGTGCCGAGGATCATTGCCTACCTGCTACCCTGCTGTCTCCCTCCCGGCTAGCCGGCCGCCATCTTTACCCTCTTCTCGCCCTGCGCTGCCTCTCGCGAGGTTCAGGTTCATTCCTAAGTCCCAGCCCACCTCCGGAACACTCCGCCCCTTTCACAGCTGGGCAGAGCTCAACTCTCTTCAGGAGGATGAGGAAGGGGCTTTGTATGTACAAATTGACCGTCTCGTTGTCTCATGCCCCAATCGGCCAAAAGAGGATGAAATAAGTCAATGTTGACTTCGAACTGGACACGAACAGCGGTCTCCTCCTCCCTAAGTGGACTTCTTCACTCTTTACAGCCCGGACACACCGCCACGCGCTCCTGATGTTCCTGGTGTGTCCGAGGCTTTACATAGCAATTTACGGCGCTGCTTACTGACAAAAATCCCACTTCATGAAGTGAAACTAGGCAGCGCCGATCAAATATGGGTGAAGATTTTGTTCATGTAATTCCTATTTATCTCCTCAGATGTTTTCAGAACCATATTTTAGTACATTAGTGTACTGTTTAGCTGTACTACGAGAAAGTGGGCGGTGCTTGGTTTCAGCTTTTCAACATGGCAGCCGAGCCACGGGATATAGAGTAGTGACAGTTTTATAGATATAACTTTTTTATTGTATTTGCTCAAACTTACCAACTGCAGCTTTGACTGTGTGCACTGCTCTTTTTGCATGATTATAAGAAAAAGGGAAATAAATAAATAAAATAAAAAGGGAAGGACAGAAAAAAAGGAGAAAAAGGGTAAATTGGTGTGAGTTTTCTCAGGAGAGCAAACTCCCAGCTCTAACTCTTTCTGTTACAATAATTCCCCCATATCTGTTAGAGGTGACTTCATTGGAACGCGAAAGAAGAAAACCTTTTTAAACATGTCCTTTCAGGCTTGAAGATTAGTTTACTTTCACTAAATAAGATTAGTGTTGTGGGGGCTTCTTTCACTGATAGCAGAAGCTTGATACTCTATCAGGTGAATGGCACAATTAGCCGCGGAGCTGCTGTCAGGTATTACTGGCATCTGCAGTGACAAATTAGGCTAAACTACTAAATAAATGGACAGCAGCCGTGTGCTCCCACACAGAACCCCCCCCTCACCTCCCCTCTCCTCCCTGTCTCTCTCCTTCGCCTCCCTTCTCTTCCTTCCTTGTTGTCTCCCTCTCTCACCTCGTCTTCTCCTCTCCCATACTTCCCTTCACCTCTCACTCGCCTCCCCTTTACTTCCCTGCTGCCTCCCTATTATCTCCCATTTGCTCTCCCTTTGCCCCCCCCACCCCCCTCTCCCAGGCCTAACTAACCTGCGTCTACTCCTCAGTTATTGGATAATTTGGCTTTCTCCCACGTGTCTCTGTGCTAATTAAATGTGGTGTACACTGTCTGGAGAATGTCACAATTGATTTTTCTCTCTACAAGGAAGTAGGGAGCCATTTAATTTAGAGAAACCCACCCATCCTCCCCCCCAACACACACACACACACACAAACACACACACACACACACACACACACACACAACACATCCTTGTACTTTGTTCCTATAAGATCCCTTACAGATTTACTCTGCATTAACAAATCATAACTTTCTACCTGCATGTTCTACCTGCTGACATCGTGACATATTGTCACAGTGTGGCATGCTTGACATAATAAAATCTATCTATGAAAAATGTACCTTAAAGGGAGATTTGTCAAGTGTTTAATACTCTTATCATCGTGGGAGTGGACAAATATGCTGCTTTATGCAAATGAGGGGACTCAGGTAGGAGCTGGTCTAGTTATTAGGTATAATTAATGATCATAATTCATATAAATAAAATTATTATTAATGAAATGATCAATAATGAGACATTTTTAGGCGACCAAAAGTTTATAATTAACTTTGATGAAGTGAAAACACGCTGTGAAAGGGTTAAAGTTCTACGACGAAAACACGGACGACTCCCAGACCGGACAACACCGTGGTAGCGACCTGTCAATCACAAGGAAGCCCCGCCCCTAAAGCATCCCCTACTTTATAGTCTATGTGACTCTAAATGGGACCATAATTTACTAAATGAACATCGTGCTGTATTGAAGAAGACTTGAAACTAGCGATTGAGACCATAAACTCATGTTTACAAAGGTAATAAATCAAGAGAGAAGTAGGCTCATTTTCCTATAGACTTCTATACAATCAGAGGAGTCGCCCCCTGCTGGCTGGTAGACAGGATACGACAGGAGCGCGTGGCGGCTGCGTCGGGCGTTCACACCAGCTGCATTTCAGCTGCGTGTCTGCTGCGTTTCTGCTGCTGCAGCTGCTGCTGTCAGCCCTTTCTTTCTACATATAGTTTGCCTTTTAATGGCCATTTCATTTCATTATAAATATCATTTATATTTATTTTAGACCGAGAAAGGTTCAAAAACGTGTGGTAATTTGTAAATAATAGTAATAATCCACAATTAAAACTCCGTACTATATTCATTCATGAATTCATTCAACTCCTGACGTTCCTGGTGTGTCCGGGCTGTAAAGCTCTTCAGCGTTGGCTTCACTGTTCAGAGAGGTTGCCGCCTGCCTACAATGCATTATATTGTAGTCTGTGTAAGGGATAATGTCCAGCTGGTAATTGTTGTGAAATGACCCCTGCATCACCCTGTCAGGGTTTATTTCACAACAATGACCCACTATAGCTGTACATTATCCCGCTTATTACACGGCTACTTAAAAACGATCCGACATCAGAGCTGCATCCATTATAAAGAAATAACAGATCGCAGAATGCCGCAATTGACCAATCAGAATCAAGTACTCAACAAATCCGAGTAATAACGTATTGTATCGTAGTACATACTATAGTTCGGTCCAGTGAAACCTGTTTTAATTTTCATGTGAAAATCTGTTTTCTCAAGCAGAGAATGAGATGAGTTACTTCCTCAGAAGGAAAGAGAACAAACCTGCTGGTCCATAAAATGTGATGTAGAAAGACACAATGAGCTGATTTACCCCGATGGAAGAAATACATACAGTGTGTGTGTATATATATATATATATAGAGAGAGAGAGAGAGAAAGAGAGAGAGAGAGAGAGAGTGAGAGAGACTGTGACAAATGTGTTTTTCACGATCAAGCGCCTGCTAAGCAAGGCGAGTGTTTTTACACCCTGACAACAAATGGAGATATCAGTGATATTAAAACAGACAAGGCCCCCTTTAACCTACTTGGCACAATTTGCTTGGAGTTAATAGTCTGTGTTGTTGGAGATTTGATCAGCAGTGAGCCGAGTGGATCCCATCCAGTCCAAACAGTCCACAGTAGCTGTCGCTTCTCATCACATCAGCGCCGCTGCTAGGCTACGAGGAAAAACTGCTGCTAAAGAAGGGGAGTGGAACAGTGTGTATATATATGTGTGTGTGTGGTCCGCAAATTTCATGGTAAGTAGGTGATAATTAGCAAGTAACTCGTTTGAAATTTCTTTGAAATTACTACCTGAAAATTTACCCCAGCATTATTTAGATGATAATTAGCATAATGTAACTTCTTGGAAATTACATCCAAATAATTGTAGAATTGTTTTCTATTTCCTAATAAGCAGTTGATCATTAGCTGGTAATGTATTTTATATAACTCTACCAAGTTAATTGATTGTAACTAGGCCTCCATTCTTCTACATGGACATAGTGTAGAGGGGCTCAGTATTTATATCCACCCAGAGGAGGGCTCTAAGTTGTCTCTGACTCTGAGGGTTAACAGCTCATAGCAGAGCTCTTACCAGACACAGTAGTAGACAGCCTTCGAGTCCATGATGGATAGCTGAAAGTCTAGGCTTGGTGTTGAGCTCAGCCTGACGGTAGTTTAAAATGAAGTGATGCCATTTACTTAACAAACAAGATTGGCATCAGAAGTTCATTCAGTGTGTTTGACGGGGATGAACTGTGACACTTCTGTCAGCTTCCTGCAGGGCATGAACACATCTCAGCTCCACCTTATCTCCTGCACACTACAGTCATGTGCAGCTATTTTAAAATTACAAAAGAGATCTGTTGTTTTCTGTGTGTAACACAACTGCAAATCATTCAATGCTATTGTTTTCAACAAGATATTCCCTCAGAATTAGTGTTGCTGCTAAAATGGTTAAGGCTCATTGTAAATGTGCTCATTATTTCCTGAAAAGAGCAGTTCAGAAAATGCATCGGTTTCATGAACACAGATAAAGTTATTTTAGAATAAATGAGTGTCCTCCCAAGAAGAAGGTATTCCTGCAGCCGCAGTTATTCTGATGGAAACAAAGACGGAAGTCAGTTGTCGTTATTATACAGCGACAATCCTGCATACGGAGGAGGTCGGGGTGGATGAATGGATCATGATCACGACTGTTCTAAAACCTTTGATTATTAAACACATTTCACATGTTTATCACATTTTCACATGTGAAAATTGTGGTTTCAGATTAAATGTGAAATTAAATACATCACGTTTACACCATCACATGATATTTCTCATATGGCTGGTGGTTTTTGGACTTCACGTGTAACATCACATGTGAAAACATTAATTTCATATGAGTTATGAACTACTACTTCTCAGTTACATTTTAGATGTGAATGCACACAGATTTTGTACACAGTGACCCAGTGAGGTGCTCAGTGGCCTCATTACAGACTCTTGAGCTGCCTTTGCAGGCAAATACCGGATGCCACACTAAGGAGCTTTCTTTTTGTTTCTTTCTCATGGAATCCCAGGTACACACAGAGGCAGGCCTATTGTTAGCAGCACATCATCCATCACGTAAAAAAAAATCACTATGTGGACCACCACCTGGAACCCTTAGACCAGATTTATGTTGCATTTTAGAAGTGTGTCTCAGAGGGTCAGAAAGGCCCGTCTGTTGTGTATCGCTCTGTATACGGGATCATCTCCACCTTCATACCTGCAACGTTACAATTTGGCTTTTGTCTCATTATCGAATTATGTGTTTTGTTTATTCTGTGGTTAAAAATAGTTGACTTTTGCCTGCAACAACCATAAAAGACTCATGCTACATAGTCGCCATCTAAGGGAGCCTGTGCCACACCACAAACACCCTTTAGGTGAGCTGGTCCAATAATAATAGTGAGTAATCTGAGTGGAAAAAACACGGGCCATGCCTTTTGGGTTACGTTTAGGAAGGCCTAAATTTCAACTGGTCTATTTTCTGTCTCATCTGATCTGCTTGAGTTTGATTTAAAACATAAAAACAAGACTTGCACTAAACACTGCACCAAGTAGGGATGTCCCGGTCAACTTCCTTTGGCCCCTATCTGGACCCAAATCTTTTAATTAGGGATGCACCGATACCACTTTTTTTTCAGACCGAGTACAAGTACTTACATTTGGGTACTCGCTGATACCGAGTACCGATACGAGTACTTCTCTGTGCCAAAAGACCCTCGTTAACAGCCAGCTGGAGGGTGTGAGCGACACACGGCAGGCTGGAGAGTCCCGCATACGAGGCGGTGCGCCGCGACCGGCTCTAGGTCGGCTTGGAAAGGCTTGGGGTG
Source organism: Adelosebastes latens (assembly GCA_916700685.1). Classification (NCBI taxonomy): domain Eukaryota; kingdom Metazoa; phylum Chordata; class Actinopteri; order Perciformes; family Sebastidae; genus Adelosebastes; species Adelosebastes latens. Next base: position 9,918 of record CAKAKR010059735.1, read on the forward strand.
AAGGTGCTTCCCGAGGCCGTGGCCAAAGTGTCATCGGGGCGGACTGTCCTTAGTGCGCCCCAACCGCTTCGTGCCGCCAGGGCGGGGCTCGGCCCACGTAAAAGGCACCAGGGGTCTGCGGCGATGTCTGCAACCCACCCGACCCGTCTTGAAACACGGACCAAGCAGTCTAACGCACGCGCGAGTCAGAGGGGGCAAGCAAAACCCCGTGGCGCAATGAAAGTGAGGGCCGGCGCGCGCTGGCTGAGGTCGGGCGCACTACCGGCCCGTCTCGCCCGCACCGTCGGGGAGGTGGAGCGTGAGCGGGTGCGATAGGACCCGAAAGATGGTGACGGGATGTTAACCTCACGCTGCCGTAAAGTGGTATCGGTGCCGTTGTATCGGAGCCATTTTGCGAATACGAACCGATACCCTATACTGGTATCGGTGCATCCCTACTTTTAATATTGGCGATCTGCCGATACCAAATCCAGACTGATACTTACATTTACCTAAATTTTGATTAAATGTATCTGAAACATTGAAATAGTAGCCTTCTAAATTCTGCCCTTTATTTTTCACAAGCTACTTGATCCAAATACTGAAGGTCCTGGTTCAAAACTATAAAGTTGATTTAAATTATAGTTATGAATGAAGGTTAACTGAGAGACTGTGACTCAGTCCACTGTGGTTGTGTGGCGTTACAGAGTGATGCCTTATTAACAATCGTTGGGTGGGAAAAGGACACCTGCTACAGAGAGCCTGTCAGCAGCCACGTTTCATTTTGGTCTGTTATCAAATTACTCACTGAATTAACAATAATTTGTGAAGGGTGATATGATCTTCCACCTGCGACATCATGCCATTTTAACCAGTGAAAGCGATGGTCAGCGCTGGCTAAAGATGAGAAGCTGCTAGCAGGCTTGAGATCAGCAAATCGGTGTATTTTGCCAACCCCGGTGTCAGAACATAGACAATCACCTCTAACATTCCCTTCAAACACATGCATATGCATCACAATACTGGTACTGTATAGGCTGTTATTAAAGGTCCCATATTGTGCTCATTTTCAGGTTCATACTTGTATTTTGTGTTTCTACTAGAACATGTTTACATGCTGTAACGTTCAAAAAAAACTTTATTTTCCTCATACTGTCAGCCTGAATATGCCTGTATTTACCCTCTGTCTGAAACGCTCTGTTTTAGCGCATTTCGACGGAATTGCGAAGAAATTGCAACAGAATTGCGTTGCTAGGCAACAGCTTGGGTCCATGTGTACTTCCTGTCAGTTGATGACATTCAAATACACTGCAACCAGGAATAAACTGGGACACATTTAGAATGTTTACGTTTAATGTTTACATCATCTGTACTCCACCATAAAAAATAGTTTTGTTTTTTTCTTGTGTAGCATAAAGGGACAACAATTTACATTTTATTGTGCAACACTGAATATTCTGTATTTTGCCCTTATTCCTAAAAAGACAATACTCTGATATTCCTATGCTGTTTACATGGCTAATGAAAATGAATATTCCACTAATCTCGTTTGCATGTAGTTATACAGACTACCGATAACGTGATTGGCAGACTTGTTGGACCGTGCAAACACAGCCTACGTCTTTCATTCCTTCAACGACCTCCTTGAAAAGGTCGACGTTGTAATATTTACGCGTATCCAAAAACCTGTTGATATCCAAGTCTTTCAGAATGTTGAAAAGTAGGTGTGTTTCTCCTTCCGACCAGAAATGTGTGCTTTTTCTTTTGGATATATATCTCAGCAAACTGTTGGCCAGAGCTCTTCAGTGGAACCAGCTCCCAGTTTCAGTCCGGGAGGCAGACACCCACAAAAGTTGCACAGCTGCCCCCCAACCCTTTTCCATTAAAGCATAAGAGTCTATGAGCCTTTTGTCATTGTGTTTTATCTGCAGACTAAGCCAGACTACGATGTCGCAGGGGTATAATAAATCTACATTTTAAGAGTCAGACCTATTCTTTGTTTTTGTTGTGTTAACAATAGTGATGTCAGCTAGATTTGGTGACATCAGAGCAATGGAATATTAAAGGGGACATATTATAAAAAACTGAGATTTTCATATTTTTTTGTTATAAAGCAGGCTTAAGTCCTATATTAATACTGTGAAAGTATCAAAAATAGATCCACAATCCACAGAGAAATACACACAGCCCGTATTCAGAAACTCTGCATTTGAAACAAGCTGTCAGGATTTCTGTCCATTTGTGATGTCACAAATATACAATATTTAGACCCTTTACGCAGTTTTAAACATAAACTTTCTAAATGTGTCCAAGTTTATTCCTGGTTGCAGTGTATGTGAATGTCATCAACTGACAGGAAGTACACATGGACCCAAGATGTTGCCTAGCAACGCAATCCTGTTTCAATTTCGTCGCAATTCCGTCGAAATGCGCTAAAACGGAGCGTTTCAGTCAGAGGGTAAATACAGGCATATTCAGGCTGACAGTATGAGGGTTTTTTTTAACATTACAGCATGTAAACATGTTCTAGTAGAAACACAAAATACAAGTATGATCCTGAAAATGAGCATAATATAGGACCTTTAAATCATCCACCTCAGGTGTGCATAACTAAACTACAGGTTATGAACTTCTTTTTAAAATAAAAAAATGTGAATTTATCGGTTCATCATATTGGTCATTGGAGAAGCAGGTAGTTATCCTATCGGCTTTTTGCATCCCTAATAGTGGAATATTAGTGTACATGTTAACATAGTTAGTGTTGTACAATGACAATAAATGAGCCCTGAACCTTAAAAGTATTGTATTTTGATCAGCTATATTTCTGCCACATGAAATGGTCCTTCTGAAAAATAAAATCATACCAACCTCATAGTGGGATCGCCATTGTCTGACTTCAGTGCATGTGAGAAATGAGTGAAGCGCCCTGCAGTAATGGCTCAGTGGTGGGCAGTGGCATCTATCATATTAAATAAGACAAGCAGCACAATTGCCAATGGCAGAATTCCGCATGCAGATGAGAGGGCGACGTTTCTCTCTCTAATAGAGGTGGAAATCACATTAGTAGTCACTGACTATGATCCTTCACTTGTCCAAAGCTATTCAAATAGACGTCGGTACGTACAACAGTGAGTGAATACATCACCATTCAGACTGATTCTGACTGACTAAACCTTGAATGGGAGGTGGGATGGTGAGAGTTATAAGGAGAGAGCGAAAGAGAGAGGGAAAGGTTAAAAAGAAAGGGAAGTTCAGAACATAATTGGACTTTCCTCTGTGTTTTCTCCTCCTGTCTGGATTAGAGCAGGGAGTCAGGCAGGATTTGGGACACATGGTAATTATCCCATCTGAGATCCCATCTGCGACCCCTCCTGTCCCCAGCCTGTTTTCTAAACCCTCCCCAGCCCCTCTCAGCTTAAGTAGGATTGTCTTTCTCTGCTCCGGAGTCTCCGAGGTCACTAAAAACAAGTCGGGCTTTTGTGTCACAACAACAAAGGATTTCAAATGAAGAAGCGGATACCTTTTAACTCCCTCTGAGAGTGAGCCAGCACTTGTTTTGCAGCCTTAACAATTTCAGGAATAGTTGCGTTGTGTGTTTTGTGCGGGTCGTGTTGTCTGCCTGATGTACTTAAAGAAACTGCATGACTAGTTTGACGTATTGGTTTTTGTTTGAGCATCATTGTAGTATTTGAATCAATACACAATTCACATTTTCTTAATATGAACAATACATTGTGCTCAACTCATGAGCGCTTACTTACTACTACCATATAAACTATACAGTAGTATACAGTAAATGCCCTCTGTATGAACTAGAAAAATATATTTTATTGGTCAACTTAAAAATTTCAATAGAATCAAAGTTGACTGTGATAATGAAACCCTACGGTTTACCTACACTCTTAAGAAAAGTCCGTAAAAATACGGGCCAATGTACCGTGTTAATATTAAGGAATTTTCTGTATTGATTTTTCACAGGAGTTTTACCCCTATTTTTAAATTCACATTGCATTGTGGGAACCTCCGCCAGTGCAAAGTTTAGTCCAAATTTCGGATTTGGAGATTTGGAGAAACCGTTCTCACACTTCTGTTGTAAAAAATCAACAATTAATGTCTAACCAAAATGATTTATGTTCAGGACTTAATGTTAGCTCAGTATCGTTTTAATTGGAAAGCCGTTTTATTGTATAGCTCAGCTGTTGTCGACCGTTAACGTTACTAGATACGCCAGGAATATTTTGACTCATTTTGAGACTAACACAAGTTTGTTATTGTAATTTACGTTTTACCAATGCTTATATTTTAGACTTCAGTGGACGTCAGGTAGAGTTAGCCCCAGTTTTAGCCTCAGGCGGTCCGCAGAGATTGATAGGTAACGTACAAATGCTAGCGTCAGCGTCTGTTTTCCCTCCAGAATGTAGAGGTTGGGCCTGCTATTTGGCTAGGTACGGAGGATATACTGTAAATTTACAGAATTTTCCGTTTTAGGATTAACAGAAGTGTCTGTGAGTGGTACAGAGGACGTCCTGTAAATCAACAGAAATGTGTGTTTTTGGGTTGACGAAAATGTCCGTAAACTTAACGGAAAATGTCCTGGTAATTTTCTGCCAGGACATTGTCTGTTTTTCTACGGATTTTTTTCTTAGAGTGTATGTTAAAGTTTAAGTTGGTACCTCTATTATTAAAACATATTTCATCAGAAGTTTATTAATTGTGACTAATGCCTTTTTTAATGTCAGTCCCTAGAACCTCCTTCCAGATGACATCACGCAGGTCGTGAAAGGCTGCAAGCTATGATCGGTTGGGGACCAACGTTCAACGTCTGTTACGTCTGTCAGCCAAGTTACGGCAAGATATCATGACTCTATAAACCGACACAGTGACCATCTCAACATACAAATATATTTGTAGTCTGAACCCGGCATTAGTCAGTAAGAGCCAGGTTGTTAAGTTGTCTGCCCTCCTAGCCTTTAGTGGTCCCTGACCAACTCTTTACTGCATCACATCTCTTTCTTCTGTAACTGCACTGGGAGCGTGAGTTCCTGTCGGACTCCTGGTCGCTTCTTGGGCTGTGTGCACTAAACAAAGTGTCAACATAACGGATGCCCCTCAGAAATATAATAGCACTTACAGAAGGGAAAGGGTTTGATTTTAGATGGCCCTACATCCTTCTGCTCCTGAGTAATGAGACCTAGGGGTCTCTTCTCCTGATAACTATGTCATGTTTTTTTTATCATCAATATGTCAATTTCATAAAGTTCAAAAGTGAAGTGTAATAAGGAACAGAGCCTCACAGATAGAAGCCAAATGGGTCCAAAGCCTCAAACATGTTAAGTATATTTTTTTAAATTATATTATCACTCTATTACATCAACTGTTATTGATTGTTGTTATTAGTCCTATTTGTATTACTACTTATAGCTGTTGTTGTGCTATTATTGTGGTTGCTGTGCATCTCTCCCTCCTTCCCTCTCTCTCTGTCTCTCTCTCTCTGTCTCTCTTCTGGTTCTGCCCAAGGTTTCTACATGATAAAGGGACGTTTTTTCTTGCCACTGTCGCACTTAGTGCATGTTCATGGGGGATCTCTTGTTGGGTCTAGTACGGTCTAGACAAGAAGCATCTTGAGAAAACTTATGTTATGATTTGATGCTATATAAGAATGAATTGAATTGAATTGAATTAATGATAACGTGAAGAGAAGATTTTTTTGGAGCCACGTTACAAGAAAATAAAAATTCCCTGTAAGTTTCAGCTCTTCGCTTCATGCCCGCTCATGTCCTCTGTTTCTTTCTTTTTCTCTCTAGTTGTGCAGCTAAATGTTGTTTGAACTATCATTAAAGAGGCACTCCATCGATTTAAACACATGGACAGTTTAGTCAGGATTAGTACGACCCAACCTGTAAAAACATTAGTATTTAATGTACTCTGAGTTTTGTAAAGTTAGATTAAAATGACTCTCGTGATATCACTAGCCCAGGGGTCAGCCACCTGCGGCTCCGGTGCCACATGCGGCTCTTTAGCCCCTCTCCAGTGGCTCCCCGTGGATTTCTAAAAAAATTAGTGGAAATGAATAACTGTTTTTTGTTTACATTTTCAATTTTATTTATCATTCTTGTAGGTCTATGGTACGACGGTACAAGGGAGTATTAGGGCCACACTGAGGAAAAAAAATAAATCTGAGATTTCGAGAATAAAATCATAAGTTTAAGAGAATAAAGTCATAATATTATAAAGTAGTAATTTTACGTTATTTTCTTTTTTTCTCGTTAAGTTATGACTTTATTCGTGTAATATTACGACTTTTTTTCTCGTAAAGTTATGACTTTAATCCCGTAATATTACGACTTTTTTTCTCATAAAGTTATGACTTTATTCTCATAATATTACAATTTTTTTTTCTCGTAAAGTTATGACTTTTTTCTCGTAATATTAAGACTTTTTTTCTCGTTAAGTTATGACTTTATTCTTGTAACATTACGACTTTTTTTCTCGGAATATTATGACTTTATTCTGGAAATCTCAGATGTTTTTTCCCCTCAATGTGGCCCTAATACTCCATAGTACATTTGCACTTTGGCCCTCACTGCATTAGACTTATATATATTACATACTTAGACTATAAGCTGTGTTACCTTCATCACAATGCTCAAATGTTTTGCGGCTCCAGACCGATTTTTTTGGTTGTTTTTTTTTGCCTAAAATGGCTCTTTTGATAGTAAAGGTTGCTGACCTTGCTGAAAATAACTATGTTTGTTACATAACTGGCGTAACAAAACTAAAGTAAAATAAGTCAAGTTGTTTCACATGGGACAGGAACAACGGTCTCCTGGGCGAAAGTCTGTGTTTGTTTGACACATCTATCCTTATTTATCCATCTGACAAGCCAGAGCCAGCAGCCTGCTTTCTGGGACATAGACGCTGGAATCCAGGCTAGTGGAGTCTGCTGCAGATATTCAGTTCATGCATCATATACAGAGACACTAAAATAGAACAAGTCACAGGTTCGCTGTCAATACTGAGCTCTTTGTCCACTTCACACACTGTCATTTGGTCTCCCAACACTTACTTTTCTTCAAACACAAAACTTCCTCACATGACCACCAGTCTTCTGCTCAGGGTGTATTCATTAAACAAGTTGGAAGGAATGGAATGGAATGGATCCTGATGGTTCTAGGACAGGGGTCAGCAACCTTTACTATCAAAAGAGCCATTTTAGGCAAAAAGAAAAATCTGCCTGGAGCCGCAAAACATTAAAGCATTGTGATGAAGGTAACAAAGCCTATAGTCTAAGTATATAGTATATAAATCTAATACAGTGAGGGCCCAAGTGCAAATGTCGTGAGTATTAGAGCCACATTGAGGGAAAAAAATCTGAGATTTAAAGAATAAAGACATAACTTAACGAGAAAAAAAGTCGTAATATTATGAGAATAAAGTCATAACTTAACGAGAATTTTTTTTTTAATATTACGAGAATAAAGTCATAACTTTACAAGAAAAAAGTCGTAATATTATGAGAATAAAGTCATAACTTTACGAGAAAAAGTCATATTATTACGAGAATAAAGTCATAACTACGAGAAAAAAAGTTGTAATATAACGAG
>CAKAKR010059735.1:19786-46374 GCA_916700685.1 Adelosebastes latens
CCCGATCTGAGTGGCTCTGCCCCTGAAAACACAACTTATTAATTATAACTTCTAATTTCAGTACAATCAGTAATTTCTGACTTTAAGCATTCTGTAAATATCGCAGCTTGTTACTGCAACGTGGAGAAAAACTTGCAGGTTTAAGTGAAGAGAGAGAGAGAGAGAGAGAGAAAGAAAGAAAGAGAACTTTCTGACGTGATAGTGACAGAGATGGACAGAGGGGTCGAAACAGGGAGAGAGAGGTGAGCCTGTGAGTGAGAGAGAGAGAGTGTTAGGTGATGCGTGTCTTCTGGAAAGACAAGTCTGTTCTCTATTCTCTCACACTGAGCCAACAGACAAGGACTCAATAGCAGGACTCCAGACACAGGTAGGTATAATAAAACGTCTTTACTTGCAGAATGGTTCGGTACACAGGTAATCAGTCCAAGACAAGTAAGTGGTATCAAAAAACGCTGGGCGGAATCGTGGTACAGACAGGCAAGGGTCAAAAACACAAGAGAGGCACACGAGGAACAAATGATGGAACGCTGAACTGGTAACAGACAACGGGCAGCACCGGGATTAAATACACAAGGGAGGAGGGGTAATCAGGACCAGGTGGAACTAACTGGGCCGCTGCAAGTAGTCACAGACGCTGGAAACACACAGGGGCAGGAAGTGAAGGATCTGAACCGAGAGACAAGGTGAGTATATCAAAATTAAACAGGAAGTACTAACACAACTCAAAATAATGAAAAACATGACCTTTAACCAGGAGACTGGGATGTAACATATTCATGTTCTTGTTGTGGTCACAATTTGAGCGCAATTAATCCGTCAAAGTCAGTGTGATGAAACACACAGGGATTCTTGACAATTTCAAAGGTCAAGAATCCCTTTAGTTAGGCTACAGGTGGTATTCGGTCCCTTTCTCCTAAAAATGACATTCTAAACTGCATTCTCAATTACATTTGGAGGGAAAAATATTTGTCTTTGACGTATCAGAAATATGTTAATGGTCCGCAGACGTAGTACAACGAGCGACGCGCACAGTAGGTGCCCTGGTTACATGGTATAATAACAAGTTTAAAGGGACTGTTTGTAAGAATCAGAAATTGCTTGTTAACAGCGACACCTGTGGCCGTTAAGTCAACGAAAGTCAGCGTCCTGTTGCTCGTGCTCGCGCTTGTGCTCGCTCTACATAGACATGAACGACCACCGGAGTTTTGGTCGGAGACGATAACGTTTCTCTCCGAGGAGCCCCGTCACTTCGCAAGACACGGAAAACCTCTGTTGGTCTGGAGGAGCTGCAGCAGTTATTTCTGCACAAACGTCCACTGTACATTCACTAGATATTCTCAGAGCTACTAACTATTCTGCAGTGTGTAGTGTGCGCGCATGCACGTGAGAGTGGAGCGAAAGAGCTAGAACGAGTGCGGTGAGTGAGTGAAGGCAAACAGTCAGAGGACCAGAGTACAGAAGAGACTCCGGCCCTGGAGACCAAAGCTACGGTCTCCCCCGCGGCCAACACTGTTTTGCAAGACGGGCTTCACTAGATGGAACTTTGCGGTTTTGGTGCTTCCGTGTAGTTTGTGTTGGAGTCTGAGTCTGAACAGCGTAGCCACAGTGGTGGTGGACTTTCCCCCCAGGAGGCCGCTGTTCATGTCTGATGTGAAACCAAATGTCAACGCTCACTTGTTTTAAATAACATAACAAACAGTCACGCTTCAGCAGGCAGAATGTTTTTGGCATCATTGTGCAAAAATCACATAATAACCTTTCAGCATATTGCAATTAAAGTGTTCTGAGAGAAAACTGGACTTCTGCACCTCCTCATGGCTCTGTTTTCAGGCTTTAGAACATCTAGCTCGTGACGGGAGACTGTGACCAATCACAGGCCATTTCAGAGAGAGAGCGTTCCTATTGGCTGTGCTCCGGCTGGTGGGCGGTGCTTGGTATTTCCTCAACAGATCTCAACATGGCTGGGGTCACAAACTTTCTCATTCTACAGCTAAACAGTACACTACAAGATGATTCTGAGAATGTCTGAGGAGAGAAATAGGCATTACAGTAACAGAATATTGATTCATATTTGATTAGAAAATACGCTTCCCTCGAAACCTATAAATGAGAACGCAGTTTAGTTGTAATGTAATTTTGTAGGAGACAGGGTTGCGTCAGCAGCAAGGATGTTTTTAAAAAGCTGAGAGTGTGAGAATAAAAGCAAATGTTGAGAAAAACGATTAACAATTTAACCTGTGCTTATACCAAGGAAATAGGAAATGTTTGGAGGTGAAGATCGTCAGAAGAACCACGGACATCATTTTGTCTGCATGTTCTCTCTGTTTGTGGACACGACAAAGCCAAGAGAACACAACCAGCTCCATGTTTATTGGGTTTAGTAGAGACTGGAGTCTTAGTTGTGTTTCTGCCGTTATAAATCTGTGTTCTAGGGGATGATGGGAGTTGGGGGGGGGCCTTTAAGCAGGCCCATGTGCTGATGTGCTGTCAGCCGGGTCCCAGCCTCCATCTGGAGCCCTACTAGAGGTGTGAACATTGTCTTCAGCAGTCTCCTTCATTGCCCTTCACCACTGGATGCCCTTTCTTACATTCTCAGTTCCGTTTACAAACGCTATATGTAGCTGCTGTGGATAGTTTCCTCCCTCCTCGCCTGGACCACCATAAAGAGTTGGAAAGTTATCCATCCGACATATCTCCAAATTAGACATAAATAGTAATATTTAAAATGTTTTAGACCTGTCTAATTCCTGTCTTGTAAAAAAAAAAAGAACTAAAAGCCTAAAGAAGATGGTAATTATTTATATTATATTATAGTATATTAATTAGACCTAACTGTAAGAAACAGTTTATTAGGACCAAAAAGCTCCAGAGCAGAGTAGGTGGACCTTGAGTTGATAATGCTGTTTCCAAGGTCAAGAACAAACTATTTTTGTAGATTTTACTGTTCGTCATTTGCAAGAGTGTCTTCAAGTCTATTATCTCACAGTAAATAGTGAGATTCTCATTATCAAGTCTATTATCTCACAGTAAATAGTGAGATTCTCAGTACACTCTTTGAAGTAGACGAGCCTCCAGGAACCTTTTGGGGTTCCTCACCATTGCCACTGTGGTGGAACCTTTTCCATTCAAAAAGGTTATTCAAGGAACCGCTTTGTGGGATAATTATTTATTATTAGGCAGCAGGCTAAGCAGGGGATTCCAGATGTCCCTCTCCCCGCAACGTTTTCCAGCTCGTCCTGGGGGACCCCGAGGCAAGACCAGATATATAATCTCTCCAGCGTGTTCTGGGTCTGCCTCGGGGCCTCTTACCAGTTGGATGTGCCCGGAAAACCTCCAAAGGGAGGCGTCCAGGAGGATCCTGATCAGATGTTGAACCACCTCAGCTGGTCTCTTTCGACACGAAGGAGCAGCGGCTCTACTCCGAGCTCCCTCCGGATGTCTGAGCTCCTCACCCTATCTCTAAGGCTGAGCCCAGCCACCCTACGAAGGAAACTCATTCCGGCCGCTTGCATCCGCGATCTCATTCTTTCAGTCACTATTCAAAGGTTATGATGCCGACGCTGCACCGAACCGCCTGTCCATCTCCCGCTCCAGCTTACCCTCGCTTGTGAACAAGACCCCGAGATACTTGAACTCGCTTGGGGCAAAGACTCACTCCTAACCGGCGCAATCCACCGGTTTCCGGCAGAGCACCATGGCCTCAGACTTGGAGATACTGACTCTCATCCTGACTGCTTCACATTCGGCTGCAAACCGCCCCAGTGCGTGCTGAAGGTCACGGTCTGATGAAGCCAACAGAACCACATCATCTGCAAAGAGCAGAGACGCAATTCTGAGGTTCCCGAACCGGACACTCTCCTCCCCCCGGCTAGGCCTTGAGATTCTGTCCATGAAAATCACAAACAGGATCGGTGACAAGGGACAACCCTGGCGGAGGCCAACACCCACCGGAAACGTGTTTGACTTTGTGCCGAGTATACGGACGCAGCTCTCACTTTGGTTATAGACGGACCAGATGGCTCGCTACATCAACCTCGGTACTCTATATTCCCATGACCCCTCCAACAGCCTCGCAAGGGTAAAGAGCTGGTCCACTGTCGCAGAACAAGTTTATCTATATAATATTACCATTATAATTCACGAGTTATAATAACATGTGAGTGTTTTTGCGGTAGCCCATCTACCGTGCATACTGCCGTCATCGTCATCAGTTTATCGGCCCGAGCAGTGGAAACTAAATCAATAACACAACAGTAATAGCTAATAACATACTCATCACGTTACCTGATGCACCTGATGCACCTGATGCAGCCCTTACAGTTGGATCAGGGCTGAGCATCAGCTGGTTCAGGTGTGTTAGAGCAGAGAGAAGTGGAACATGGGCAGGTAGGGGGTCTGGAGGTCTGGAGCTGGGAACCCAGGGTCTAATATTGGTGCAAAATGATGTAAAATTGCATAGTTGTCGGTCAATTACCTTCAAATTTTCTTGGGGGAAAAGACTGATTTTCTCGTGTTGCCGCTGTGCACACAGGACTACTTGGCTCAATAACCTAGCTTTGTTCTTGACGTATTGTTGACGTAATGTCTTATAATGATGACTTTCATATTCTGTTTACTGATGAGGAGGGCACTCCATTTCATATTTGTCGCTGTCCATTGACCAGGGGGTCTGAATTAAAGTCGCCGTGGCATATTGTGAAGGGAGGGAAGGGCCTCCAAAACGTCCGTAGCCCCGCGGCCTTAAGTTATATTATATGTTCATTAATATATTGTCCTTTCTTATTTTCTTTTACAAATGGTTTCTCCACCACAATGTTTAAACTTCAATTCAATAAAGACTGCACAGACCAACACAAATACAAGAGTGGATGTCATAAGACAATAACATGGAAGTATGTCTGTGTGTGACAGAGGAGGGCTCAGGGAGGACATGCAGGAGACATGCTAGTCAGTCATCTTGATGGCAGTGGGCGACATCTTTCATTGAGGTGCATTTGACATGAGGTACTTTTCAATGAAAATGTTTTTGACCCCGTTGTGGTACTGGATGTTAAAAAAAACAAAATAAATAGACATCAAGGTCCCCTGTCCCATGGTGATGTCATCAACCTGATAGGTGAGGACGTCTGTGTAGTCCAGATGTACGCCGAAACTAGAAGGGGTTTCCTGTTATTACAAGGATGGGTGTTAGGACCTATGGATTCTAGGGCAGACAAAGAAACAAATGTTATATGACATTGTTGAGGATTAGCTGGACAGTGTTCTGACCAACTACTGTCATTGTAACTACAGGCCTACCTTCATGTTGGGGTCCTCTTTGAATAAATGTGGGAGGGGTAACATAGCCAGGATCACCAGGACTCACTTTGTGTTGGAAAAATAACAAAACATTTAAACATAAAATGGTTTGCCAAAAAAAAAAAAAAAAATTACGGAGAGCGTAGCCAGAATCTCATCAGTCACTCATCTTCAACCTCTTATCCGGGGTCGGGTCGGGGGACAACAGCTCCAGCAGAGGACCCCAAACTTCCCTTTCCCGGGCCACATTAACCAGCTCCTGAGGCGTTCCCCGGCCAGTGTGGAGATATAATCTCTCCACCTAGTCCTGGGTCTTCCCCGTGGCCTCCTCCCAGCTGGTCGTGCCTGGAACACCTCCCTAGGGAGGTGCCCAGGGCGGCATCCTTACCAGATGCCCGAACCACCTCAGCTGGCTCCTTTCAACGCAAAGGAGTAGCGGCTCTACTCCGAGTCCCTCACGGATGACTGAGCTTCTCACCCTATCTCTAAGGGAGATGCCAGCCACCCTCCTGAGGAAACCCATTTCGGCCACTTGTACCCGGCCCTCATGACCATAGGTGAGAGTAGGAACGAAGATTGACCGGTAGTTTGAGAGCTTTGCCTTCCGGCTCAGCTCTCTTTTTGTCACAACTTTGCAAGGCAGTTTTAAACACTTGCGGTTTTAAAGCGAATGCAATACCGCCCCCGCTGCTCCGATTCTCCGGCCAATCTCACGTTCCATAGTCCCCTCACTCGTGAACAAGACCCCGAGGTACTCCTTCACTTGGGGTAAGGACTCATTCCCTACCCGGAGTAATTGCTTCTATTAGTATTGATAGAAGTCATTACCAACTGCTCCTGGTCTACTGTGTGCTGCAGTTGGGTCCTAGCACTATACCCGTTACAGAATGTATATTTGTAGGGTCAGTGGGACATCTGGTTAGTTATCAGTATGTCTGTTATAACACCATTGCAGCATTATAATACAGAGACTCGCCATCAAAAATACACACAATCCTCCTGAGGATGTTTGAGCAAGAAAAAAATCAAACAGTCAATACATAGATGCAACGTTACTTCTGTCCATTTAATGGAGACATTGTTGAGGTAACAGTACACTGAAGACTGTTGTAAGACAGAAGAGTGCAAAGTGTTTATAGTATTGCACATACCTGACACTATCTACCATACATATGCCTTTCACACCAATACACTGGCGAGGCTATAACTTCAAGACAATCAGCGATTACTGAATTAATGAGTTGATTAATCAAGTATTTAAAATCATTTCCTCTATGCTCTTCTTGCATTCTGTACATGGGATAGGCAGGAAAAAAATAACAACAGTTTGTATCACTACAGTATTTACACATGATTCCAATAACAGTGATCTACATTATTTATCTTTAAGATACAGACACTGTACATTGGTACTTTGTTATTCTCTACTTCTGCATAGTGCTTTCACTTCACATTGCAAATCTGGTCAGGCTGAAGTGGGGTCAGAACGCACCAAGACACAGCCAATCAAGAAAAGAACTTAAACATCGTATATCATCATACATATTGGACATATTGGACATATAGGAGCCGCACAGCCATGGTGGGTTGCTGCTTGGTTGCAACTGGTAAACAACAACTTTGTTTCTGTAATGAACAAAGTTTGGAAGATTTGTATTTTATGGCACTATTTATATTTCTCTTTTATTCTTGTATTCTCTTTGTTTTTGAACCCAGACATATAGGCTGCTTACTGGGATACATACTGTACCAGGATCATCTATGGTGTGGTTGCTAGTATTTTATGTACCATTTTACTCTCAGACATTTGTCCAGTCTTTCAACTCAGTTGTAGGAAAAAAAATGTCGGCATTGTACGTTTCTGCAAACCACGGGATACGTGACGATTCTGAACCACAAATGTGTTTCATATCAGCCTCGTCGTATTAGACTGGCAGGAACACACAACGCCACGTAACGTTGTGAAACGATTGGTTAGGTTTAGGTTAGAAAAAAGGTCACTGTTTGTGTTAAAATGTAACTTCTGTAAATAAATAACCACCGCCCTTAGCGGGCTGTCTTACACAACGTTACGTAACAAGCGTAAAAGGTTAGGATTAGGGGTTAGGGTTAGGGGTTAGGGGTTAGGGTTAGGGATAGGGGCTAGGGATAGGGGCTAGGGTTAGGTTTATATTTGGTTTCAAACGGGACACAAACAGCAGTTTCCCGAGTGAAAGTCCCCCCTCCCACCCCCACGTAGCTCCTTATTATGCCACATTACTTTCAATAACGGCCGCTCGATATACTTCATCTCTTGATCTGGCCGAATGCAAAAACATCCGCATTCAACGTATTCACGGTTTGCAGAAACGTACAATGCTGGCAACTGGGCTGGATGCTTTCCCAAAGGCTGAGTACTACTGTCAATGACCGACAGCCAGAGTTGGTTCAGAATTATGAAGAACTTATACTCAATAAGGGATGTGAGCTGTATGCCCTCAACAGGAAAAATATTTGGCTTTTAATAACTCACCACTGAATTTCAGGAAGCACTGAGTTAAAGCAGTTAACATACTAACATAATTCAGTGTACAGCTGTTTACAGTTATTAAATATTGTATGTTTTTAAAAAGGAACAGTCTGGGAAACACACTTGTTGTAGCCACAGTGGCATGTGAAGGTCTAGTTTAGCACAAAGATTTCAAGCACTGGATTAAAAATGTAGACGCATCCTCGTAACAACTTCATAGATGTCTTATTTACGTTTTGCATCTTAATCTTAATTTGCAAACTAGCCACCAGCTGTGTCACTTGGACTTTGCTCATGTTTAAAACAATTCAGAAACTGCAAAACTTAAACAATTTTGTGCACAGTCACTGCACGTAGCAGTTGTTGGTCTTGTCATCTGACTGGGAGACTGCAAACATGGTAATGAGTCAAAAAAGTCTTCCGGTGAAACTCATCGCTCCCACATAATGACCTATTAGGTATATCATTTTGGAGGAAAAATAATAAATTCCTCTAGTTTGATCTATATGTGTGTGTGCCATTTATTTATTTATCATATTATATTTTATAAATATACATTGAGTCCAAAGAAATAAAAATAGCATCAAGGACATGAGCTCTGTGTCCTCAATGTCAGCCACTAGTGTACCACAGAGCTACTGTGTGTATCTCTCTATGTCACAAAAATATTTATTCATATCTGTATTCACATTATATCCAGAACCTCTACCAGAAGTTGTCTAGCCTGCTTCATTTTCATTAAATTGTTCTGCCATTTATACTTATCAAACATATACTGGAAGTGTAGCTGCCAACAAAACAACATTTTAACCATGTACCTGAATTAATCAAATAATAAAACCACCTAATCTAAACTTAAGTTTAAATCAAAGCGGTGTAACTGTTAATGGTCTGGGTGGAAATTAATAGTAGAACAAGATTTTAGAGGAAAAATGTCAGAAGTGCTCTGGGCCATATTCGTATGATGTCCTTGTGTGTATAATGAGTGCCGGCCAGACAAAAATTAAGTTGGTCTGAAGTGAAAAAGAAAATGCTATTGCCAAAAAAGGGCCATTTTGGATCATTGGGTCATGTGGCATTTTAAAAAAAAAAGAAGTTTGCAAGCAATGAGAGGAGGTCCAGATAAGATTTAGTTTGAAGTGAAAAACACGAGATAGTTATCGACAGAAATGTATATCCTGAAGAGTCCTGCTGCTTTGGCTACTGCTTTGGTTCCTGTTCACACTATATAGACACCACCTGTGTTATATCCGATAGAGATGAAAAGTCTGAATCTGATGATTTATGACTAGATCCAGTTATTTGGAGCATCTTTTTGACAAAACAGATTTCTGATGTATCTACTGTATAAAGTCAATTCTGATGATTGCAGCGAGGTGTGTGTGATAGATGTGAGTTTAGACTTGACTGAGTTCAAACTGAAAGAGACATTGGTGTGACGTATGTCATGGCTCGAAATACCACATGCGGTTGTGCACGTAAAATTTGCTCTACCATGAACCGATGCACGTAACTTGGTACAAAAAAATGTTATGCCAACCTGATGTAATGGGAACGGTCGTTGACATTATGACGCATTTCAGCCTTTTTGCGTGTCATTTTTACGCCGTGCAACAAAACTACGGTAACGTCCGCAGTTAGGTTTAGTCAACAAACTCGGAGCTGCACTCCCTCTGCGTTGGGTGTGATTGTCTGCAGGTGTGCCGGAGTCAGGGAAGAGCCACCAGCTGAACTGCATCACCATAATCAAGATCTCCTTAAAAACCTTGCTCAGCTAGCTTATCGGCCCTTAACATCCTGTTTGAAAGTCCGGTGTTTGTTAGACCCTTCCACCTTCCCTTCCATCCATCATCAGCAGTCTCTTTTTATTCTACGTCACTAGCTCTGAGAGTAGCATATTTATGGGGATGTGTTTACATTGCAGTCAGTATACAGACTACATGGCGTACAAATGACACGCTAAATGACAGAACGGCATTCTTACTGCACAAAAAATGACTTGCGAATTATCGTGTCATTCATATGCCATATAGTGCAACCGAGCTGGGAGACTTTTTGACACTTTCACCCGCCACATGTCCATTTTTTTATGCAGTGAAAATCAAATGTTAAACTGATAGCATAGTGACACTAAAAGAGGCACTGACAGTGCATGGACAGAAGAGACAGAATAGCAGAGCACAACAGCAGCACTGTAAAACACTGCAGTCAAAACAGCTGTCGCTTGGGTTGTGATGCAGGTCTATTCGTGCTGTTGTGGTGCCGGTACTTAGAGCGGCCAAAAAGGACAAAGACAGACTTAACATTACATCAATGATTTATAACACATCAAATATCAAATAAGTTGTTGAATATGTGACGTCACCAAAGAAGAAAAAAAAAAATGTTGCTAGGTTTGAAGCAGCTCAAAATGTTGTTTTACTGCACATTACTGTACAGGGAAAGTCAGCTCAAAGGATATTGTAACCTCATAAATTAAATGAATAAATTATTTCCTCCTGTGGTTTGCTTTCAGTGTTATCCGTTCGCGGCTGTGACAGAAGTGTCGAGTAACGCCCGGGACACAGGGAACGTCAGGAGCGCGTGGCGGCTGCGTGGCGTGGTGGCTGCGCGATTCATGCGTCGCGTCGGTTGTTCACACCAGCTGCATTTCTGCTGCTGCAGCTGCTGCCAGCACTTTCTTTCTACATAGAGTTTGCCTTTTAATGGCCATTTCATTTCATTATAAATATCATTTATATTTATTTTAGACAGAGAAAGGTTAAGAAACGTGTGGTAATTTGTAAATAATAGTAATCGACAATTAAACTCCTAACTATATTCATTCATGGAGCTCTCCAAGTCACTGCATGTGCTAGAACACTGTCCGGCACATATTTCAGAATAAAAGCCTTGTGTTAACAAATGAAGGAATTCTGTCCACAGAAAAAACCCTTGAGGGCTTTTATTTTGAAATAAAAGCAGGAAGTGTTGATTTAAACCCCATACTTTATCAATTCATGGAGCTCTCTAAGTCACTGCATGTTCCACAGCACTGACTGCTCATATTTCAGAATAAAAGCCTTGTGTTAACAAATGAAAGAATTCTTTCTACAGAAAAAAAACGCTTGAGGGCTTTTATTTTAAAATGAAAGCAGGAAGAGTTGATTTAAAAACAAGTCTTTACTTTTTTTTCAACTCCGTAACATATTCTACAGATAGACATCGAAACTGTAGTAATCTTGCAGGTATGATGTTAATATAATGTCAATAGATCACCTTTACTGTCCATGACATATTCTACAGATGTCTAGACATTGAAACTGTAGTAATGTAGCTAGTATGATGTCAATATACAGTCAATAGATCACTTTCACTGTCTGTTGTTGCTGTGAAACGCGCGGCACGCGGCAAAAATAGGCGAGACCTCTATTCTCTAGAAGAGACGCAGCTGAGACGGTCATGTGACGTGCGTGAGATGCGCGTCTCATGCGGGCAGTGTGGCTGCTCTAACCTGTTAACACGGACGCCAAAATAAAAAACAGGTAATGCAGCCGCCACGCGCTCCTGAGGATCCTGGTGTGTCCCAGGCTTAAGAAGGACAAATACACCAAATTGTGGAGTAGAACTTTTTTTTTTGGTGCAGGTAAATATTTTTCGGTGCATGTTATTTTAAAAGTGACATGCACCAGTTCATGTACACAGAAAAAAAAAGTATTTTATGTCCTGCGTTCGTGGTACATTGTGTCATTCGGGTGACACGGGGGACGTTATCATCAAGTTATCTGTGCATATCCAAATATTGTATTTGTTTACACACCTTAGAAGCTACTGCATTGGCTGCATTTCCTAAAATGTTTGGCTCTTTCTATGACTAGGTGGAATGTAGTGCATTTTTCCAACATGGGACAAACTCCTGCCGTTGTGTGAATGCACATTTATAGTTGCTTTGTGGAGTTTTCTTTTAAACAATGTCTTTACATTCGGTGTTACACTGCGTATCCTTAAAGTCTAACAAACGTGTTGAGTGCATTTCTGCCTTCCATATAAAACATTTTAAATCCAACTTTGTTTACATCCATGTTTGTCATGGAGTCGTCTTCTTCCCTGCCTACATTCCTGACACATTGCAGCATATCTTGGCGTGCTACCACTACCAGTAGATCCATGGAATAGCATGCACATGTGCATTTCTGTGCATCCTTGTGCACGTGCACAGGATAAGAAAACAGGGACCCACTAATAGAAAAGAACTGCTCCATAGAGCTACTAGAGGTGCCAAACTTTCACAGGGAACTTCAACATGGCCGCCCTCACTTCCCATCTTGTTCCCCTGAACGCCACCCAGCAGACATCAGAAAAAACTCTGTTACAATCATGTTTTCAGATTTACTTTACCAAACATTCTCCCTCTTTGAAGCTTGACATAATCAATATTTCCATGCCAGGTTTTATAGCTTATGTGGGTAAGTGTTCTTCTCTATTCTGGACACCTCATGGGTAAATTACTCACTCATCTTCAACCGCTTATCCGGGGTCGGGTCGCTAACCCCTAACCCTAACCCTAACCCTATGTTACCCATTGATCACATGGGTAAATTAGGCTTGAGGAAAAGACTTGTCAAATATGTAAAATCCTTATATGTTCAGAAATATTCCTGAAAGTATTTGAATAACACTTAATTGGAAGATGTGCTACAAACCGATGATGAGGAATCACCTCATTATTAGATAATGATTAATATTAAAGTCAGAACATTGTGTAAAAAAGTAGTGTAATTTCATTACATGTCATTAAAAATAATTATTTTATTTATGATTCTATTCTATAAAAGAGGTAATTATGTTTATAATGGAAATCATAATCTGCTGCTACTATATCATAATGCACTTCAAGTGTTCAGCTTTTCCCTTATTATCTTCACAGCATGATTATCAAAAAAAGAAAGAAAGAAAACACACGCACACTGACTGAGGGCTTTCTTATGAATTATTACCAGGAATATAGTTTATTATACTAGGTATTCAGTTTTTACAACTACCCACTAAGCTGCTGCATTTCTATCTGATTTTCACTTTCTTCTAGACAGACGGCCTGATTGGTTGACAGGCAGCTCGTGGTCCAATCAGATTTAAGAGTGATTACCTATCACCTCTTAATGTCCTATCTTTATGTAGGCTCCATGACAGGACTACATTAACACAGACATCAGCTGTCAGTTTGAGTGGGATGTAATGGGATATGGTTTGATCCCACACTTTGACAATTCAACCATTTCGTCGATGCTATTGTCCAAAGTCACTTGCGCTTCGGACAGTGATGTTGGCAGAATGTAAAAAAAATAAAATAGTATGCAGGTTATGAAGGCTGATTGATAATGTTTAAAAGTCTGAGCATCTTATTGGTAGAGGGAGGATTAAGTAGAAGGACTGGGCCGTGAGGGCACCGGTGTGTTGTTGTTGTTTAGTCAGCGTAGATGATGAATCCAGAGAAGGTGCTGTACTTGTTGTTGTTTCCTCCGTGAGCTTTGCCTCCGTCTAGTTTGATGTAGACCTCGTCTCCTGGCTCCAGATGCAGCACGGCGCTGTTACTGGCATAGTCATAGTTCTGGTCTGCATCCTGGGCTATGGCACTGGCACGCACCTGCAGGGAATGAACACACACAGACACACGCGCACACAATCATGCACAAATCATACTCATTGTGTAAACATGTCAAAACCGCAAACAGTCTGCAGCCCTGCTAACGGCCATGAGAAGCTGAACCCTGCACCCCCGTCTATACCGGACTCTTTCAGCCATCCGACAGTTGTGTGCATGTAACTACATAGACTTGACTAGAATTGAGCTGATTGACAGTAGTACAGTATATGGCTGAACACTAGGGATTCACCGATACCAGTATCGGGTATCGGGTCCTTGGTCCGTGGTTCAAGACGGGTCGAGTGGGTTGCCGACAACGCCGCAGACCCCTGGCGCCTTTTACGTGGGCCGAGCCCCTATCTGGCGGCGCGACGCGGTTGGGGCGCACTTAAAAAAACACTTCGCCCCGGTCGATAGTCGCACCGGGAGCAGGGGGCCGTCCCCGGCGGGGAGAGAGGGCGCAGCGAGCCCTTTGTCTACGGTGCGGCGAGGTCCGTGTGGGGAGCGCTGTAAAGCTGCGGCCGCGAGCCACCTTCGCCCCGAGCCTTTCCAAGCCGACCTAGAGCCGGTCGCGGCGCACCGCCTCGTATGCGGGACTCCCCAGCCTGCCGTGTGTCGCTCACACCCTCTAGCTGGCTGTTAACGAGGGTCTTTTGGCACAGAGAAGTACTCGTATCGGTACTCGGTATCGGCGAGTACCCAAGCGTAAGTACTTGTACATGTACTCGGTCTGTAAAAAAGTGGTATCGGTGCATCCCTAGTGAACACGCCCACCAGACATGGATAAGCACTCGGCTGGAGTGGACAAGGTGATCAACACACTGACAGTTTTGTCCTGAAGGTGTCACAAGAGGGAAGGCCAAAAGATGAAAAGGTTTTTCCTCTGAGGAGCTAGAACGGGCTCAGTAAATGTCTCCCAATCTGCCCGATAGACTGAAGAAGAAGAAATACAGGGATTTGACATGATGGTGCTGGGAGGAAATGTCAAGTGATCAATATAGATATCAGAATTCATTCTTGGGAGTTTCCAGATGACCTCGTGTTTAAGACACAGCAACATCCAGTTTGTGTCTGGGGACCATTGCTGTATGTCATACCTTTCATACCCTTCATACCCCTCTATCTCCCTGTGTCTCCTGTCTGTATCCCTACTGTCACTATCAATGGAGGCAAAATACAAAATACCAAAAAAATTAATACATGCATTTAGTGGCATCCCCGACTAAGAACTTATACGGTCTTGCCTATCAGTGCTGTTTGTTGTGTTCAGGCTGTTCACATACACCATTCGTAACTATACATATGGAAGTACTGCACTGTAATTCGTATATATATACAACAAAATCAATTTGTATGTAATCCATGTGATCGTGAACCAGGAAGTGTAAAGAGCATCAAACACTCCGTAGGGAGGAGGTCGGGGTGGATGGGTGGGTCAAAATCACCAGACTCTCTCCCAGGAGACCCTCGTTCGTTTCCCGTGTGAAACCAGAAGTCAACACTGATTTATTTATTTGTCACGTTGTTCTGTTGTCTAAACCTAACCAAGTCGTTCTGTTGTCTAAACCTAACCAAGTCGTTCTGTTGTCTAAACCTAACGTCGTTCTGTTGTTTAAACCTAACCATGTCGTTCTGTTGTCTAAACCTAACCAAGTCGTTCTGTTGTCTAAACCTAACCAAGTCGTTCTGTTGTCTAAACCTAACCAAGTCTCTCTGTTGTCTAAACCTAACCAAGTGGTTCTGTTGTCTAAACCTAACCAAGTCATTCTGTTAAGTTTAGTGTTAAGTTTTTAAACCAAATCACAGCATGGCTTTTTCTATGGTGTTCCTCAAGGTCTTGGTGTCTTAATGTGGTATTTAGAGGGATTATTGATCATTTTTATCAATTCTCCAGTGGTAAAAAATGGTTAAATTTAGCACCAAATCTGTGTAACAAATGGTAACAAACCAAAAATTGCTGCAACAACTTATATAGAGCATGGGGATGACCATCATATACTTTTATCATAATGTTCTAAACCCTTATACACTTTCACAATTAATTTTAATAAATTAATTAATTTAGCAATTCATGTTTATTTCTGATTTATGACTAGAACAACTTGACACACAGTGCTGAGCTGTATCTCAAATTATTCTTCAGGTTCTCAGCGTTCAGATGATGTACACCACTTCTATGTGACATCTACTGTTGACCTGCTATCTCCCCTGAACATCCTCTGTATTGTGCATAGCAGCTATGTAGGATTGTTTCAGACTTGTGTGATCCAAACATTTCCAATAACTCCAGAGCTTTGTAAAGTTATAGAAAAAAGAAAGATGTAATCATTATCAAAAACCACAACATGTTTTTATCTAACAAAATATTCTCCTTCAATCAAAAATTTATTGGTGTTTAGCCATAAAAAACAACATTTTCACAGCAGTCAAAAGGTGTTTTCTCTCCCTCGCTGCAGACACAGGGAGGCATGCACCGGGGCAGTCTAGCAGCAATCTTAAGGATATCTGGACTTCTCTAGCAGGAGCTAGTTAGACAGTTGGGTTACAAAAACATAAACATAATATGTCTTTCTTTAGGCCTGCATCCCACCTGGTTTAATTAGGACCAGATGACGGTGGCAGCTGTTCAGCAGCAACAACCAGAGCTAAAAACCA
Source organism: Adelosebastes latens (assembly GCA_916700685.1). NCBI lineage: Eukaryota > Metazoa > Chordata > Actinopteri > Perciformes > Sebastidae > Adelosebastes > Adelosebastes latens. Next base: position 35,872 of record CAKAKR010059735.1, read on the forward strand.
TGCAGTAACATGCATGTAGCCTAATGGCTGCGGATGATCGCTGTGCTTTGCTCTGTGGTGGTCTGCACATAGAGACTGTAAACACACCACAGGTTAAAGTTAAAGAAGTAGTGATGTCATTGCATCACATGTCCCTGAGTATTATAGGGATATAGTGATACTATACAGGGTTTGAAATCTGCCCTAAAGAAACTAAATATCACTGACTTGGATATGACTTAAATTTTGATTAATCTGATTAAAATCTGAGTAAACCCAATTTTACCGCATCATCCTGCTACTTTCATGTTTGGTAATCCATCTCTCTCAGAAAGAAGTTTGAAATCCTGAAAGCCTGTTCTTGACCAGGTACCCCCCTCCAGCCCCCTTAGTTATTTTTTCCTGGAGTACCACTCCGAGTTAAATCTACAATGATTTTTACCAGCGGTTTGGTTTATAACAACATGCTGCGGCTGCTGGGCACCGAGGTGTTTCATCTCAAGTTTTTATTCAGAAGGCAGACTTTCATGTTTGTGCTGTACTGTATATAAACACAGACTACGCGTGAACAATTCTGAAAAAATATATATATAATTGTGTGTTAAATTGTGTTTCAAATAATTGTGATTATTTTTTACTGATATTGCAACTGCAATATGATTTGCAATATCAGAGGGAATAATAATTTTAATTTCTCATTTTCATTGAAAAACCTATTTAAAAGATCATGTTGTGATTTTTGTGGGGATCTGTACCAAACAAAGATGTTTTCTTAAGTCTGCAGAATATGATATGAAGGCCAGAACATCTCTGCAGCACCACATTATTTAATCTAAAATGGTATTTTGACACATTTCACCTTTAACAAATAACTGACTGATGTTATGTAGTACATTTTCTATGGTTAAATCTGAAACTAAACTGACTGCTATAAGCCACACACAAAGCATGAAGCTGTACTAACAAATGCAAACCATATTACCATGTTTTATACACACAAACTCATTGCAGGATGATGCTGGTGTACATTTGAAGCTCCATTACCAGCCTGTTACAATAGCACATAACAGTAAAAAAATAGCATCAGCACTCTCCTTGGTGCTGAAGATTTTCCCTCAGTCATTCAAATAAAAGTTCAAACAACAAGATTGACGTCTTTCCGCACACACGGTACTAACTAGGGCTGTACCGGATGTCTTTTTTTTTTACATTCAAAGCTTCTACTGAGGTTTTCAAATGAAACTTTGAATGTCTGTTGTCATGTTTTATGATGACTTTTCCCTAAAAAAAACCCCCCCAAAAAACGCAAAACAAATTCCTCAATTAGAATAAAGTGGCTCATTGGATTAAATGAGTTAGGGCCCTCAGCGACACAGTTGTCATTTTCCCGCCCAGCGCCCACGTTGTGTAAGTAGCAAATGTACCTGAGCCCATCTCTGTGCCCATGGACGTGTTGGTCTTAAGATGAGGTGTGGTCAGGTGCTTTGTTGGTGTATTGTTATCTTCAGGCAGCAGAAAGCGATTGCTCCATTGACCAACAGAAACCTGGTCTAAAGCGTGGTCCAGTATGTTCCTGCTATTTAAAAGGTTCATTATTCAGATAGTAAGATGAGTCTACAGGCAGGTTCACAACACGCGTACAACGCAGCTACTCCTCCTCAGTTACTCCTCCTCAGTTAAATACAGTGTCGGCTCTACAACAATGTTTTTATTTATGTTCAGGAAAACACTAAATTCAGGCGGCAGGTGACAATTGAGAATATAATGGAATATAATGAAGTAAGGCTCTCAGAGATTCTGTGTTGCTCGACCTGCAGCGCTCTCAGCGCTCCTCCGGTCGCTGGCTTGACCGCCGTGACCAGAAAGATCACAGTGGTCACACGCCTCTGTTGCGTCTCCTCCCATCATCCCTCTGTGTGTGCGAGTGTAGACGTAGGCTACTTCAAAGTTTACGGGCCCTCTCCTCCTAAATGGCGGCGTTTTGAGGCTGATGTCTCTGCGCGTTACGCACCGCCTCTCCCTCAGCATCTCCGGAGGATTCCGCTCACCCGGTCCGAGCCCCCCGTGGGTTGCATTGGAAAGCAAATACCGTTTTCATTATTTATTAATACATGTTTATCATATTTAGCCTCAAGTTTATTATCATATGATGAATTTTGCCCCCCTGTGCTGCCTGCACTGGTTAAATAGGTTATCACACGGCTGTATTAAGAGAACTGGATATAGCGTCGGAGGCTCCCGTTCATTCCTATGAAAGTTGCTCGGAAGCCAAAATGGCTCGACTTCCGTCTGGAAAAGTACACGGATCTTCCGGCGATCTTCCGTATCCATTGGGCCCATCGGACAGGCACAGTAGCGTCCGCTCGGTCACATGACTCGGTTGTCACGGTTTGGGTCTCATTCACATGAAGGGAAATAACTCTGGATTCAGCTATTAGTGCATTTTATAACTTTTAGGACCTAATGATTTAAATAAGGACTATTAGAGTGTTCATACTGGGGAGTTGATTTACCTCAAAACAAAATTATTCACTAAGACATACAGACATCTCTTTCCCAATGTAAGTCTATGGGAAAAAGTATTTTTGGGCCCAATGGCATCACGTGACGGACACGGACGTTGTTGTACCGCCGTTTGGCCACTACGAAAGTCGGGATCAACGACCGGTGATCTTCCTGGGGGCTTTCCTGTTACGCCAAAAACACACCTGTTATTAATTAAGAGACTAAATACAACCCCTTTGCTCCTTGTGCCTTAAGCCTCGGACACACCAGGAACGTCAGGAGCGCGTGGCGGCTGCGTTACCTGTTGTTTTTTATTCTGGCGTCCGTGTTAACAGGTTAGAGCAGCCACACTGCCCGCGTGAGACGCGCGTCTCAGCTGCGTCTCTTCTAGAGAATAGAGGTCTCGCCTATTTTTGATGCATGCCACGCGCGTCTCACAGCAGCAACAGACAGTGAAAGTGATCTATTGACTGTATATTGACATCATATCAGCTACATTACCACAGTTTCGATGTCTATCTGTAGAATATATTACAGAGATGAAATAAAAGTAAAGACTTATTTTTAAATCAACACTTCCTGCTTTCATTTCAAAATAAAAGCCATCAGGCATTTTTTCTAAGGACAGAATTCCTTCATTTGTTAACACAAGGCTTTTATTCTGAATATGTGCCGGACAGTGTTGTAGAACATGCAGTGACTTGGAGAGCTCCTTGAATGAATATAGTACAGAGTTTTAATTGTGGATTATTATTATTATTTACAAATTACCACACGTTTCTTAACCTTTCTCAGTCTAAAATAAATATAAATTATATTTATAATTAAATAAAATGGCCATTAAAAGGCAAACTCTATATAGAAAGAAAGGGCTGACAGCAGCAGCTGCAGCAGCAGAAATGCAGTAGACACACAGCTGAAATGCAGCTGGTGTGAACACCCGACGCATGAATCACGCAGCCACCACGCCACGCAGCCGCCACGCGCTCCTGACGTTCCTGGTGTGTCTGGGGCTTTACTCTGTGCCCAGATTATGTGCTGTTTAACTAGCTAAAGTGGAGTTGGACACGCCCTAAATGCAAAAGCTGCGCAGCATTCGAATGTTGATTTTGAATGTCAACGTTATGAATGAAGCTTGGAACTATTGGGTACAGCCTTAGATACAAACTGTATTATCATATTTTATACACAAACCCATTACAGGATAACGCTGGTGAACATGTGAAGCTCTGTCAGCAGCCTGTTACTAACCACCACGGTAACAGTAGAAATAGTCCCAACACACCATATTCTTCTGTTTAACACATTCTACTCATAATTCTAAAAGAGTTGTTTTTTAATTCTTCTTTTTAATTTTTAAAGTTTGAGATTACGCTCTTCTTTCCTGCTGTCTCCATCTGCCTGCTGAGCAGTGGCTGAGCTGGCTCTCATTCTTCGGAGGCAGACCATTAAATTAGCAAAATGACCAAAAAAATCACCCAAAAAAAAAACAAGCAGCGATACTACCCAGCGGCTGCTAACAGCTAATTAGCCATCCTCCCGGCAACATGAGAAGACGTTGTGATCAGCCGCTCTTTGCTAAGCGACAGGACACATTATTGTTCCTGGGGACGACGGGACGCCGTTAGTCTCGAGCCGCCGTTTGATTAATGAGTCCAAACTGAAGCAGTGAGGACTCAGCAGTCAATGATCAATCAATAAAACAATCAATAAAATATGGTCTCAAAAAGTGTGAATCACTGCAACCACAAGAGGTCCTTGAGCATCCGGTCATAAATGAGCAGAAAAACACACACACAGAAAAAAATTTGGTCATCCACAGGAGATGTTTTTGGGACTTTTTAGACCATTTAAAATAAAAACATGTTTGACGGAGGTCCGGATCAAAAAGCACACGAGGTCAGTCAGCATCAGATTCTGCTGCTGCTGCTGCTAAAACCACCATTTACTTTTTCCCGTCCGGTCGGTAACGGCCGTGTGATTGATGACGGATGTCAGTCAGGAGGAAAGGGATGTAAATAATACATCCATTACTTGGATATGAACAGATAATGATACGATAACAGATACAAACACCATCCACATTTTTGCCCCCTATTTTTAATATTTATGTCCTTTTTATTGCATTCAATTATGCAGTTTCTCCCATTTAGCTGTTGTGGCCAGTTGTTTGTTAATTCTCATTTCTTATCACGGACACTTCAGACCAACTTTACATTGTGGGCCTCCTCCCTTCATAGACACACAAAAATATTGTTTTCCACTATTAAAAAAACCTCCTGTTCTCTTTCCATTACACTTCACTCTTTCTGAATGTGGGATTCAAATACAAATCATGCTTTATGGTGTACATTTTTTCACATTACGTACATGGTTAAATTAGTTTTATTAACTTATTAAGTATACTTATACTAATATGAAGTTATTTTATATCAAGGAGGAATATACATGCAGTAGAAAACATAGAAAATGAAGCAGACTAGACTTCCACTTCCATACAAATGTGAATATGAATAAGAATCCAGATACAGATAGTATGTTTGTGTTAGACAGCCAGTAGGGAGGACAGACACTGTCCACACACTGTCTCCTACCAACAGTCAGGGTTGGTTTCTTTTAACCATCCACTTACTTACATTATTAATCATCATATTATTATTATTTGTAATAGTTCTGACAGCCATTTAAATAGAATGAGAGTGTTGAATAAAGCTGAACGAATCAATAATATTGTTAAATGGTTTGTCTTTGGGCTACAGTGGACGTCTGGTCGCCTTACAGTTCATAAAGTAGGCGTCACGTTCATGATAATGTGGCATGAAGATGTTTATGCTTTATCATTTCTGTTTTACATTAGAACGAATTTCAGCACCGCTGAAAGGTCAGAAAAGCATTTTAGCGTCGTTCGCAGGGGCCGAGTGGACACGTTGGTGTCCTTGATGAGACGTCCACTGTTCACCCATGCAGGGACTGGTCTTTTCATCCCAATATTTTTAGGACAATTAGAATCATTTTATCATATTTAATTTTTATTAACTTCACTCAACCCTGTGTAATGTCACCTACATCAGACGTTTACATGAACACCTTTATTATCCTGCTTTTAATCAGGATCTGATATGGAAGATAAGCTGATTATTGATTATTACTGATTACAATTTGGATATTATCCAGGTTACTGCTCAAGTGTTGACGAGTTTTACAATCCAGTATTTATTTCAATTCTATTTTTGACTAACTTTCTTCTTCTTTATGCTGCAGTGCACAGTTTAGGCCTGCATTTAAATTCTTGAAGCAATTTAGATTTTACTGCGGTATCCAGTAATATTTTGTATAGCGCCCTACGGTATTTTCTCTATTATCCAAACAGAGAGGATGTCAGTGTGGATCAGGAGCAGGAAGCTCTGGGAGGTTTTGAACAAACAGCAGCTGTTTACAGATGTGGTTCACGTGCAGAATACACACATTTAAATCAACTCAAATGACTCTTTTTACGTATTCTCACTCGCTCACAACACTGGATAGTAAGTGTTGTGACGGAGCACGGTGTGGCGTTTTGACAGCTGTCAGGAGTAAACATCTGGATTTATAGGCAGTAGCTCTTAATCACAATGCCTGGTCCCCTCCCCCCCTACTTTACTTTATCTTCTATCATCGCAGCAGATAGATAGATATCATGAATCACCTGGTTAACCATGACTTTTTCACAGCGGTGTGAGCAAATGCACTGTGTCGTCTCAAAATATGACCAATTTTTTAACAACTTCTTGTTTTTATTTAATAATCTGTGATGGAAGAATTATTTCGATCATTTAGGCTACTTTAGTGCCACAACGTGAAACAATTACAAGTAGAAGTACTGCATAAAATGTATTTTTTCAGTTATTATGAGTCTAATATGCAATTAGCAAGTACTCATGCAGCAGAATCGCCTCTGTCCAATTTTTTTTTTTTTTTATAATTCATATGATTGGAATATAATTTTATTATTATATTCCACAGACCCGAAATAAGAACATGATGCATCTTAATTGTTTTTGTCTGTATTTGTTGGTTTTAAAAAAGTGCAGCGGTAGACCAGGAGCATCAGATGGCGTCTTTAACCTGATGGAGCCATACAGAGGACAGGACACAGAGGACAGGACACAGACCGTCTCCATATGTCTATGGACAGAATCAGCTCTACCTTCGTCTGGCAGCCGGTGCTCTCGTGATCCAGTTCAGACGGCAAATAATGCCAAGAGGTTACTAAAGAATGATTTATCTGAATCAATCTGATCTGATAGTAGTAGCTTTTATTATTATTATTATTATTATGATTATACTTGCTTGGAAACTATTACGTCTTCAGAAAAAAAGCTTCAAATTAAATCTGTGTCCCCGTGTTGGAGACGCCTACAGAACAGAATTTCTCATATGCAGTGAATTACGGGCAGATGTGACCAGATGTTATTAATCTTACTGAAAATATCTCCGTCTGAATGCATCCTTTTGGGAAACGGTATGCTAGTGGGGGATTTCCTTTTTTCCTTTTAAATGAATTCTATGAAACAACACAGAATGTGGTTGATCGGTTGATCGCTAAAAAACATATTGTGACAAGATAAATTGATTGTTAGAGCAAAAAAAAGACAAAAAGTACTCAGTGAGATGGAGATGACTTATTTCAATTAAATCACGTGAAGTCACATTTTACAAGTGCTGTTAATATGGATCATAAATCACGGCAAAATAGGTACTCCCATCATGTGTTGATCATTTACACAGAAATGTCCCCTCTGGCCATGTTTCAAAGCTTCGGTAGCAGTATAGTCCTAATTGAAACATGTCTTTCAGCAGCATCTGATTGGTCACGGTGTGCAGCTCTGCTGCTTTAATCCCAGACATGTTGGCAGTGTTCGCTGCGTCTGCAGCAGCATTACAGTCGCAGGCTTGACAGGCAAGGAGGGATCTGCTTGGTGGAGCGACGCTGCAACACTGGTTTGCCCCCTCGGATTAGATCTGCTGCTGACAGCCTGATCACTACGGAGACGCCCAGAGAGCAGGACACTGGGATGGAACAGAGGAGGCAGAAGGCACATCCCCAGGCTTTATTATTATTAATAAATAATAAATTAATTTCTTTATTTTTACTTGTTGCACTATATTCAAAGATAAATGATTCTACTTTATTTATTATGTATTTATTTATTTACTACTGTACCATACAGTGAATGATCTGGAATACTTTGTAGAGGTATTTCAACAGCTCACCACACATCTTCCCCTTATTGAATACATGCCAAAATTCCACAAAAACAAGCTGGAACTCTTGAAATGACACCAGACAGGACACTTTGGGGAATGCCACAGTAACACGAGGTGTTTAATGTATATTCATGCATTTATGTATGTATTTATTTTGCTGCAATCATCAAATATGATGCAGCTTATTCTTTAGAATAAGAACTCCATTAATTCTTTATGAAGACTTGTATGCAGGACCAACTTGAATATTTTTTTTACATAATGGTATTTCTATTTTACCTTAAAAAAAAAATTTCACAGTGATTATTATTGGGCGAGAGAGAGAGAGAGAGAGAGAGAGAGGGAGAGGTGGAAAACATAGAGAAATTTTGAGATCACAGAGAAATTTGCAGAAATTGCTGTAATTTAGTGGAAATTTAAAGAAATAGCTCCAGAGAAACCAGATGAAATGCTCAATGTTACATGCACCAGATGCCCAACATGGGCTCCTGAGAGTTCAGAGAACTCAGTTAATTATGTAAATGAGAGACAGTCTCTCTCTGATGGACAAAGAGCCACAAGAACTAACAACCCAACTGGTCTTTCACAGTCTTACCTCGACCTGGTCCACGACCAGACCAGGCTGCATGATCCATCCAGTCATGTACCAACACACACACACACACACACACACACTGTAACTGTAGTCAGTAGCACTACTGACTACAGGACTACAGTTACAGTTTTAAAAATATTCATCCTTCCTGATAGCATCCCACAAAATGTCCATTATGAAGCTCAAAATTCGTATTTTCAAATCAGTTACACAGACAACCTTAAAACCCTCTGGTGAATAGACTCAACACCTTTCAAACAAATGTGTAGTACCTCGTTCATGTTTCTATATGACACAACATTATTGTCTGTAACACAGTTGACAAAATAAGGAATCAAATGTTTATTTTAATTAAAATATTTAAAAAGTCATTAGAGCTTAAGCTTGGCAATTTATGAATTTAGCACATTTAGGGGGTATATTAAGGAAACAACTAAATTAGATCAAATTTTGGTTGACATGTAATGTACCCGTAATTATAGAATGACTCAGTGATCAGGCTGGATGTGTGGATGAGGAGGCTACAGGTGAATAACTCGCGCATAAAAGGTGAGAAGCGCACGCAGGAACGTCAGTGTGTCATTCATGTTTGCAGTTTTGTGTTACCTGGTTGTTTTTGCACAGGTCGGCTGTGAATTTAGCACATTTAGGGGGTATATATTATGGTAACAACTGAATTATTTATCAAAAAATAAAACAGATTTCTTCACTTTTTGGTTGACATGAAATGTAATTATAGAATGAGTCAGTGATCAGGCTGGATGTGTGGATGAGGAGGCTACAGGTGAATAACTCGCGCGTAAAAGGTGAGAAGCGCACGCAGGAACGTCAGTGTGTCGTTCATGTTTGCAGTTTTGAGTTACCTGGTTGTTTTTGTACAGGTAGGTCGGCTGTGTGTGTTACCTGGTTGTTTGTGTTACTTGGTTGATTTTGTTACCTGGTTGTTCTTGCACAGGTCGGCCCACATGCTGGTCCCGTCCCCTCCGCGCATCAGGACGTGGTAGGTGAAGAAGTATATCCCCGGTATGGAGCAGGTGAACTTGCCGGTGGTCGGGTCGTAGTGGTTCCCCAGGTTCGTCACCACGTCGTCGAACTTGAGCACCTCGTAGCCCTCGTGCTGCTTCTTCAGCCCGGCGTAGAAGGCGATCTTGGGCACGGTGCTGTACGTGGCCGCGCTTATCGCTCCGTTGGCGGCTGCGTTGGGACCGGGAGGTCCCGGTAAACCAGACCTCCCCGGTTCACCTCTGTCTCCCGGTGGCCCCGACGGACCGGGCGGTCCCGGTTCACCCGGAGGTCCCCTCGGACCCGCCTTACCCGGACGACCCAGTTCCCCTTTAGGACCTTGGATAAAAGTGGGTAAAGACTGCACGAGGCCGTCGTCCCGGTCCCGGACCGTGTCGGCCGTGGCCGTGCTGGTGCTGGTCGGAGACTTGGTCCCGTACGGGTCGCACACCATCCTACAGGTGCCGAGCATCTCGTAGTGCGCCGCCGTGCCCGCGGAGTTCACCAGGACCGGGATGAGGATGACCAGGACCAGGACCATCACGACCCCCAGGACCCCCGCAGCCACCAGCCGCTTCCTGCCGACCAGCCGCGTCAGCGCGGGACGATCCGGCTGTCTGCTTTTGGGTGAAATCTTGCTGCTGGAGAGGAAACCCTTTAAAGAGAAAAGCAGGTGTAGCGGTGAGCTACACTTCGAACTGGTTTAATGAACTTTAGAAAGCACAGAAACCCCCTCCCCTCCTCTCCCCTCCTCTTCCTCTCCTCTTCCTCTTCCTCTCCTCTTTCTGCTGATGAGGTCTGAAAGTTCTTTTAGTGGTCGGTGACTTCTGCCAAAAGCTCCGGATTCAGCATCTCTGAAGTCCAGACATGGGGGGTCTGGCCCCTCTCTGATCCTACAGGTCCCAGAACCAGAGGGTTTGTACAGCAGCTGAACTCTTAAGGTGGATCAGGGCCAGTTAGACCGTCTGACTCACAGAGAGAGAGAGAAAGAGAGTCAGGAGAGCAGAGACACAGCAGGAGAGAGAGAGAGAGAGAGAGAGAGAGAGAGAGAGAAAGAGAGAGAGAGATGATAACAGAGAGGATCCTGATGCTCTGTCGTCCAATAGAAAAAGGGCAAGTTCCCCCAGTATAGGGATGTTAGATAACATTTTATAGTGTGAATCCTGTTGATCCCT
>CAKAKR010059736.1:3152-16301 GCA_916700685.1 Adelosebastes latens
ATTCTCATATTTTTAGCCTCTGTAGGGTGTGCCTCCTGCTCCCTCCTTAAAGCCTCCTCCAGCCAGTGTTACTTCCTGTTTTTTGGTTAACATTCGTTCTCAAACAGAGAATGGTGGTGTTGTTAATAGTCAGATGTAAGTCATTACCATGGCAACCAGATTGCATTGTTTTTCAACCCAGTTTAGATGAATTTACTGTTTATCAGACCACAAATGAGACCAGAAGTATCTCAGCACAACGACTCTCTCTCTCTCTCTCTTCTTCACCGTCTCCTCCTGGAGAGGAGGTAGTTTCGGGATGTTTTGGAGGAGCACCGTCCATCAGCAACGGCCGCTCTCTCCTCAGCTCCAGCACCGACACCGCACTGGGCTGCACTGAGATTCCTTTATTTCTCTAACGGGACTTTTCTCTGGTTTTCTTTGGGACTGAAAGTTGTGCTCCCCGTTGTCCGGACCTGTTAGAGGCCCACAAACCTCCGGTATCGGCGGATTGATGCCAAACCGTTCCTGTAATGTCGATGTTGCTTTGTTTTCTCAGCTTTTCTCATGACTCCATTACTCATAATATAATATCACCCATGCACTGTGCACAAATTAATTTTCTTAATTGTCTTTCAGAACCCATCCTGAAAGACCGATCATGTGAAAATCCAGGTGAGCGATGATGTCACTGATCTCTACATCTGTAATGTGTGTATGGCGAGCTGTTTTAACATTTAATAGCTAAACTTGACTATCAGGAATTAACATTAGAGATATCTATAACGTCATTGTGACTAGTCAGGATTCTTATTCCAGATATCTATAACGTCATTGTGACTTGTCAAAACACCAGTTAGAGATATCTGTAATTCAGTTCTGACCATCCTAAACAACAGTAACAGATATCTCAAACCTCATCATTCGTTCACTAGAGAGTTGTGGTAGAAATTTAGATTTATTGTCTCCAGACACACTTTATAAACCCATACAGCTGCAGTGCAGCGCCATGGTATGTTTGAACAGCTTCTGCCTCCCACTTGCCGTTGCTGCTGACGTAATTTCAGATATCTACAACGTCATTTCACCATGTCACAACTCTAATACAAGATATCTGTAATTACATTTTGACTAAGCAGAATGTACGTTAAAGATATCTCCAAATGAGATATCTCTAATCAAAATTCATTTCAAGATATCTATAACTTGGTAATAGATATCTCCAATTAAATTATGACTATCCGTAACTCCAGTTAGAGATGTCTACAACATCATTCTGACTAGTCAACATTTAATTTTAGATAATTAAAAAGGACAATGAAGATATCTTCAATTGAGGGGAATTAAAGATATCTGAAACTGGAATTATGACTAGTCATAATTCAGTTGCAGATATCCGTAATTCACACTGCGGATATCTGCAACTGAATTGTAGATATCTGTAATGAGAAACCCCATACACATGAATGACAAAAGTAGTTTGAATTGTACTAGTCAAATGTAATTACAGATATCTAAAATTAGAGTTTTGACAAGTCAAAGTGACGTTGCAGATATCTCTAATGAATATCCAGTCTAGCTAATAGATGTTAAAACGGCTTGCCATATTTATGTGCTACAACTCTGTGGACCTCCGTATCGTTCAAATCTCTTGATGCAGTACCTTCATGTTGACTTGTGTTATTGTTCTCAATGACAAAACTTTGAGCATCTTTGAGAGATGCTTCTCTTTTAATCACACAGATCTTTTCTATGATTATATGAAATTATGATTGAATATAGCTGTGATTCATATTTGAATTTAGCGTGATACATTTCTCATGCTGTAGCTCTCCTTAATAATCTTTTGCTCATACTGTGTTCACAGGTGTAGCTCTGAGGCCGTACATCAGTATAATTACTTACACAAATGACAGGATGCTGCTGCAGTGTGACGTGCGAGGTGCTTCTCCAGAACCTAAAGTAGAGTGGCAGGACAGCGATGGAAACATCCTTCCTACTAAGGAACCACAGGTGTCTGAAAGAGAAGGAAGCTACGACAACATCCTTCAAACTACTGTGACCAAGACCGACCGCTATCGCTGTGTAGCCACACAGGAGACAATCAGCCATCAGGTTTCTGCTGAGACCTTTGTGCATATCAGTGGTGAGATTTCTTTCTTGGTGGTTTAATCGTCAAATAATTTTAATTGTTCATGTCTTACCTTTTAATTGTTATTTTGTGTAGTCTATGTGTGCTGTACATGATATGCAGTTACATTTTGAGTGTTACATTTTCTTTTTGTGATGTGTTTCAGAGAAAGTCTCATCCATCATCATCGGATCGGCGTTTGGTGGATTGCTTTTTGGAGCTTTCATCATTGTTGTAGGTCTAGCTCTGCTTGTAGCTACAAATTGCATCACAATACACCGTAATAAAGGTGAGTTTATATAATATATTTTATAAATGTGTCCATAATATGCAGACATCAACATAATGCACTATAACTATCTCAGGTCCCGAGACTCTCTTTGTCTTCTCACATGTGAACTAGGGCTGTCAATCGATTCAAATATTTAATTGCAAATTAATCCCCCCATTTTTTATCTGTTCAAAATGTACCTTAAAGGGAGATTTGTCAAGTATTTAATACTCTTATCAACGTGGGAGTGGGGATGTGACGGTGAGGAAATTTTCCCACCGGTTACTAAACTTGAGACAACACCGGTGTTACAGATTACACTGGACACGATACAAGAACAGATGATGGTCAATATGTGTAGCACGCTGACTATGATCTTTACCGGTGGGTGGCGGTGTGACTTGACTATGACTTGACCCAAAGTACATGTGATTATCATAAAGTGGGCATGTCTGTAAAGAGGAGACTCGTGGGTACCCATAGAACCCATTTACATTCACATATCTGGAGGTCAGAGGTCAAGGGACCCCTTTGAAAATGGCCATGATAGTTTTTCCTCGCCAAAATTTAGCGCAAAATTGGAGGGTTATTTAACCTCCTTCACTGCAAGCTAGTATGACATGGTTGGTACCAATAGTAACTAGTTTCATATGATACCAGTATCTTCACTCTAGCTTTAAAACTGAGCCAACTACAATCTTCGAAATCATCGATTGCTTTAAATAAATTAGTGGCGTTAAAATGAATTTGCGTTAACGTGTTATTATCACGTTAACTCTGACAGCCCTATTGTGAACCATTCTGTTAGTATTTACATGAGGTCTCTGGTTCTGATACTGATTGATTAAATCATTTTTGGGTGGGGGACCAAAATCACTTCTGTATACTATAAAAGTTATTTTATATTTATTTATATTTTACCTTACACTATTTCATGTCTTAGATTCTCATTTTGCTTTTATTTTTGTGATTTTCCTTTTTTATATACATAATTAATGAGCATGATTACACAGCTTTGTTAAATACTCGATTCTGATTGGTCAATCACAGCGTTTTACGCAAAAGCATATGTATAAGAGACCGCTGCTACGTATAACGGACCGTTGCTACATACAACAGACCGTTGCTACGTATAACAGACAGTTGCTACGTATAACGGACCGTTGCTACGTATAACAGACAGTTGCTATGGGCGCAGTTCTGATGTCGAACTCCGGCGGACCATTTTTGAGTGAAATTATTGATTTCTTAAGTAAGTAGCCGTGTAATAAGCGGGATAATGTTCAGCTAGTCGCCCTTCAGGGTGATGCAAAGACCTCCGCTCCGCGTCGGGGTGCCGTGTCGCCCTGTCGGGGTTTATTTCACAACAATGACCGGCTCGCTGTACATTATCTCTAACTTGTTGAAGGGAACCTGAGATCCAAGATTCTCATTGCCAAAGACTGCTTTGTTGTAAATATTGTGCATATGATAAAGAAACGTGACTTCATGTAATATATATATATATTATTATTTTTGCTGCAGGTTCTCGTGAGAAGACAGAGTCTTCATGTGAAGACTATCCAGAGAAGCCACTTAACAACCACCTGTAAATGGATGTGTGATGTGAGAGAGAGAGAGAGAGAGAGAGAGAGAGAGAGAGAGAGAGAGAGAGAGAGAGAGAGAGAGAGTATTTTTTAAGATCTTTGTTAAACTTGTTATGGTCAGTTGTTGGTTAGACTCAGAGTGGTTTGAAGACATTAAAAGATATATCTACTGTTCATATTTTAATATAAGTTAGATCAACAACATGATAATCTACAGCTTCCTAAAGGAACAACGAGTCACCACCTCTCTACAGCAATTTAATATCTTTATGGTTTGATTCTATTTGCTCAACCTGATTGTTGAGATGTTGTATTTGATCTTGTTTAATCAACCTGTTTCACCATCTCATTATGTATATCATTTATATGTTACGTCCCTCTCACTGTCGTCTGTGTGGAGTCCAAGTGTAACTCTCCTCTGGACTGTTGTTCAGGACATTATAGCAGCTAAATGAGTGAGATGAAGCTACATAGAAACACAACTAAACAGAGTGAAAAGTAAACAACGTGATGATGATGAATCAACACAACTTTAAAAAAGGACCTGATAAAACTAAAGTGACTTACAAGAAGTTATTTAAAAGGATCATATTGATCGTTTCTAATTCAAATGTTTAGTTTCAAAACATCAGAGGTTCAAACCAAAAAAGGACAGAGACCCTGAATATGTATAGATTAGATTAGATTAGATTAGATTAGATTAGGTGACCTGTTAGACCATTTGATCCCAGATCTGGCTCTTGGGCTTACATTGAAATCTAAAATGTGTATATACAGTATGATGTAATTTGTAGCCTGTAGTGCTTTAAAACTTCAGAAGATGACAAACATAACCACTCAAAACAATTCTGTACACAAAATATTAAATGTAAATTGTATTAGATAACGTTGAAGTTCTCAATTGTCCCATGACTGTAAGACATGGGCTGAGTTCCAGTTTCACATGTCTAATCAAAACATCTCAATAGAATCAATGAGAAAGTCGCACAGTTCCCTGTTGGCAAAAGATCTTCACTCACTTCCAGAGGAGGTGGATATCCGTATATCTACAGGAATTATTTCTGTTGTAATGTTAAACAAATAATATTCAATAAATGTCTGTTAAGTCACCATCTATCGCTGAATGAATGGCCCAGTGATGAAAGCCCTGTTGCATTTGTAGTATTATGAACTGCGTGTGGCGACATTCCCGGGAAAAATAGTAAGTGGCGCTCTCTTGGAAGTGAGATCCAAACACACACCTGAAAGTACCGCTTATCGCCATAAGTGCCGGCAAAGACAATAAAACAGAGATCTTCAAGCTTGTAACTTCAACTTTATGAAAAGTAATCTTTTGTTGAAAGAATGTTTATTCTTGGGTGCTGGAAAGGAGGCTCCGACCGATTGTCCAACCTCAGATTCAGGAGGAACAATGCTGATTCCGTCCTGGTCGTGGAACAGTGGACCAGCTCTTTACCCTCGCAGGGCTGTTTGAGGGGTCATGGGAGTTTGTCCATCCAGTCTACATGTGTTTTGTGGACTTGGAAAAGGCTTATGATCGTGTCCCCCGGGGACCGTGTCCCCCAGGGAGTCCTGTCGGGGGTACTGCGGGAATAAGGGGTATTGAGGGATCTGTAGGTGAGGAGGAGGATATTGTAGGTGACTTGACCGGGAGCCAATAGAGGTGGATGAGGGTGGGGGTGATGTGCTGCCAGGGCAAACAAAAGCTTGTTCCTGAATCTTATCTTATGTCTTGTTTAAGCCAGAGATCTTTAGTTGCGCAGCTGTTCTTCCTAGATTTTTATAAATATTTTATTGCTGTGTGTAAATATTTTTTGACTGAAAATTAATGTAAAATGCCATTTGATGTCACACGTGTCTTCTTGGAGTTAACTTGTTTTATAAATGATGTATTACTTTTTAATGTTTGCCAATATACAGCGACTGTGCAGTAAAAGCGCTTGTTTAAATGTGTTACTGATGCTTGTTGTGTTGTTCATTCTCTCCCTGTTATAGAAATGTTAGCAGTTTTCTGTTTTATTAAAAAGGAGTAAATAGTTTGGAGAATAGGTCGTCGGTTCCACCTAGTGGCATACTTGCCAACCCGCCTGATTTTCCCAGGAGACTTGTTTCACATTTTCCAGGTTTCCTGTCATACTTCTCCCATTTTTCGCGCGATTTAACACCTTTTTTTCCTTTTTGTTATCTCAACCTGTTTCTGGCGCCGTACAGCGTGTAAAAGCCCTACTGTTTCCACCCGGACGACAATAGAGCTACACCACATGTCTTTGTATACGCACGCTTGCCGTATATCACAGCATGCAGCGCCCAAGCCGAGCTTTGCTGACGTGGCGCTAGCCGTTGGAAATAACTTGTTTCAGAGCGCAGTGGTGCCGTTGTCACTTTGTGTCTGAAAGAGAGAGAACTGGAGAGTACTAAGAAAAATAACTACTCAAGC
The DNA here is from genome assembly GCA_916700685.1 of Adelosebastes latens. Lineage (NCBI taxonomy): Eukaryota > Metazoa > Chordata > Actinopteri > Perciformes > Sebastidae > Adelosebastes > Adelosebastes latens. Next base: position 9,557 of record CAKAKR010059736.1, read on the forward strand.
AGGGGAAAACATGAATGAATCAATAAAACATTATGAATATTAGTTTATGTCAGAAATTAACACAAGTTTACGCCAGAGGGGCGAATTAAAAGTAGGCCTATTTAACATAAAAATGCTGTTGCAGTTTACTTCATGTTTTGTTATTTTAATTCTCTAAAGGTCACCAGAATGGGAGGAGCCCCAGACCCCCGCTATGCGTTAGAAATCCTCCTATTTTTGAGGTCTCAAGGCCGGCCAGTATGCCTCGTGGTTGCATTTTAGTTTAACAGGAACCTGACCTCCGGCTAAATGAACTAAGCCAGGTGTGGAAAGACAAAAACGCCGAACGAGTCACAATTTCTCAACCGAAACGTGAATGTAACATAAACCGAATATATTTGATTATTTGTTTTGTATGTTTTTGGGGGGAATTTGTTTACTTTCTTTTGTTTATTTGAGTTGCTTTCAATCACCCGACTCATCAACATCAGTCACAAACAACCTACAAGTCTATCAAACCATCGGACATCGGCATGCTTTTATTGTGAAAGAACGATAAGTGAGTTGGCTGGTTAGAATAACTACTGGAAAAAAATGCATTTTGAAATGCACGTGTCTTCATAGAGGCAGGGTGTGAGATATGGGGGGGGGGGGGGTTTCAGACAAACTACACTGAATAACACACACTCAATATGAGATAGGTTGTTTGTTATTAAAGGTAAAGGTCTGGTAAGCTCCTTTATGGGCTGAACATCTTGATGTAAGATAGGATTCTGTTACTTTTAATGATTTTGACAAACACTAATATATCCAAATTATGAGAGTGAATGAGTTGTAACGTGCACTGATCTGGTGATTGAAGTGTAGTTTGGTGAGGAGTTCCTATGCTAAGGACCCCACATATACTGTAGATAGAACAGAAACCTTTTGATGCTATGTCCACCTGAGAAGAGCCATCCCACCCCTGGAAATAGAAGTAGGTCAGTGAAGAAGTGTGTTTGGTCTGTAACCTGCACTTAGTTTAGCCTACTTTACATGATAACCTGCGTGCGTCTTTGTAAGAATACAGAGCAAAAATCCTGAATTATTTTTGGTTTGATGAAAATAAAAGTGGCAAAGTTTGGGCTATTTAATTCCTACAGGCAAACTATCTGAATAGAACACACATACAATATGAGATCGGTTTATTTGATGCATGTCAACTATGAAGGTAGAATATACTATTCATGTTTTCCTATGATTTGTATATGTGGTCTCACACCTACATGGAAATTGACAGTCTTCCTTGAAAGCCCGTTTGGACCGAAAGTTACTACACTGATATCAGAATACAGACCCATAGGCACAGCTTGAACTTTAAGGTTGGAGGTTCATAAACAATCTAGAGGGAATGTGATGTGTACAATACAGAGAGGTCTAATGTATTGGGATGTGTTTAGCCTACATATTACACCGTCCAGACAGAATGTGATGCCAGCGTCAGTGACAAAATCAGTTTGATTTCATTGTTTTCTATGAGAATGAACTAACTGGCCGCGAGCGACGAACAGCTGAACTTTTGTCAGATGCCCTGTTTCTATTTATTCCTTATTCCAACGGACGAGGAACGGCTGATTGGTGAAGTTGAAATGAGGAGTTATCTGATATGATACCTCCTCATTTCACTACAAACACCTAAATAAGGAGACAGCTGGCTGGAGGGAGATCACCAGGGGCCTCATGCATAAACAGCAAGACAACCCCCATTGCCTCTCCATTGCACCTGTTGTCACTTTCATTTGCACCAAAGCAAGTGAAAGTGATTCACAATCACCTGTGCTTTCTAAATGGACAGATTGATATCCCTGAAGTTTAACTGACTTGGTGTTATACTGTGATGATTAAGTGTTCCCTTAATTTTTTGGAGCAGTGTACATGCCACCATCTGCCACCAATATATTCTAATAGTACTTTGTGCCTGCTATGGAGACCTTCATGTAAAGAAACAAGAATAAATGCAATTTCAACATGTTCAAAGATAAATTCATATTTTATTATATTCTTTTATAACACATAAGAAACAATAGTTCAATAAAACATATCATACATGGATCTGTTGTGTGAATTCTGTTTAAGTAACACTGTGTTAATAACAATAACAACAACAACAATAATAATGTGGAAGGTTTGATGAGGGTGCTATTGACATTAGGACTGATGTTAAGCAAATGATAATGACATGCCTGAAAAAAGAAAACAAATACATATAAGCAACTAGGGATGTCACGATACCAGAAATCTAGTAGTCGATACCAATACCAGTGAATTTACACGATTCTCGATACCCAGTTCGATACCACGGTAAAAAAAAAACAACAACAACATTATTAAAACATTTGAACATTACAAAAAACAGAGGCATGTAGCCTTTAAGTAATAAATAAAAATAATTGACCCATTTGGTTCATTTTGGTGTATAAGCGGCATGTTATCAATCGATAGTCAGATGACGGACGCTACATACTGACCGTGAATGCATCTGGTCCGTCAGCTCATGGTACGTGTCCACAGGGGCGTTTTTTATCGCGAGGGGACGCGACGCTTCCCAGCATTGGACGCTTGGTGGGCTGTCCCTAGAAACAAGGCACTCGGCTCCTGATTGGACGAACGCTTTCCCGCCGTTGGCTGCTGCTCCCAGCTTTCAAACCGGAACCAGTATGGAGGCTCGTTTGGAAACTTTCTTCTCTTATTTCACGTAAATAGTTCACTGAAATGTGTTTCTGAAAACATTTGAGGCGAGAAATAACCCATGCAGTTGCTGAATCTGTCTTTATTTTGGATCGACAACGTTTAGTTTAAAAGATTATCGGGAGTTTCGAGAGGCGGCGAGTCGCGTCGGACGCCCGTGATTTACATAAAGTAGCCAGGACTTCAACTTTATGCAAATAAGGAGCGGGCGTCATGACGCCTAGTCTCTCGAATCGCGACGCCACGCTACCCGAATGCATTGCGCGGCTGCTTGCATAGACAATGAATCGGGAGCGTGGAAAGCACGGAGCCTGTGGACACGTACCGTCAGAGTAGCAGGAGTCACACACGGGAGGGTTCGAGAAATGGCAGAGGATTTGTTGTCGAAGTGAAAAGCAAACGCACTTATTTGGCAATATTTCACATTAAATCTCAATGCTATAAGGGAAACATAACATTAATGAGGTAATCGCCGTGAGGTGGATGGAGCCGTCACAGCCGGTCTGCACGGAGCAGCGGCGCCAGGTAGACCCCTGCTGCGGAGCCCCGCAGCAAAAGCGCTACCGGAGAGGCCAGACACACCGCCACCCGACGGTCAAGATCAGAGTCAGCTCTCTGCACATATTGACCGTAATCTTTCTTGTAAAATGTCCGGTGTAATCGGTAACACCGGTGTTGTCACAAGTTGAGAACTGCACACTTTCTTTTCAAGCACTGTTACATAACTGGATGTAGCGACTGCACAGTATCAGGCGGCCTGCAATAAACTCATCACATAAATGAGGTAACATGTACTTGAAATAAAACTCCTTTAGTCTAGCCACAGTCTTGGCACAGAATTCCTCATTGAAGGGCACATCCACCAACACCTGCTGTGATGAAGACCACAGAAGCAGCTTGCACATTCTCAGCCCTGTGCAGAACATGCACAGCTGCACCTGTGTGTAAAAGCCATGTGGGCCATTCGGATGTAGCTGTGGCTTTCCTTCCACCATCTTCACATCAAACCTCTGGCTTTCCATCAGGTCCTCCAGAGATTCATTCCTGAGAAAAGGGCACTTGATTTCCAACAGCTCACCTGTGCTCAAAATCCCATCAGGGCTCGCAGAGAGCCAGGGCTCACTCACACACAAAACTGTTCCTCTGCAGGTGACTGTTGTTAGATCCCTCAAGTTACTCCTCAACCCTATCACAGGAGGCATATACTTGAACCAGCTCCCCGTCTAAAGGGTCCGGTTCTTGGCTACACTGGGCTCACCCAGGTAATAACTAAGCAGCCAAAAACTGTTTAAACTGGTAGTGAGGAGATTCGCCCATCTTCTCACTGCCTTCCTCCGGACGCCAACCCCGCTGCAGCTGGGTGGAAACCTGGCTGAATAACCCAGGAGCCAGGCTTTGTCACCAGCCACGGCCGTTAATGGCAGCTCTCCTCCACGATCTGTGCAGTTGGAAAGGTGCTAGGATAATGTCTAGGGTTTACAAAACCTCTAGGATTGGTTAAAAATCATTGGCTAGGAAAACCTGTTACAGAAAAACTCTTCTTGATGATGTGATGCACGCATTACCTTGAGGACCACAAGTCTTAAAGGTCTCATATTATGCTCATTTCCAGGTTCATAGATGTATTTTAATGTTGTACTAGAACATGTTTACATGCTGTAATGTTCAAAAAAACCTTTATTCTTCTCATAGTGTCTCTCTCACTCAGCCTGCTTAGAGCCTTTTTCTCCCTCTGTCTGAAAACCCCTATTTCACAGCCTGTCTCCTCCCAGTCTGCTCTGATTGGTCAGCATTTCCTGCTGTCCGCTGTCAATCAAACGCCCTCAACCCAGCGTCACTTTCTCCCCCAAGCTCTCCGTGCAGCAGCTCGCCTGCAGCTAGCTGAGCTAGACAGAGAAGCAGCCAGGAAGAGTTTACCGTGAATAATAAACTACTTAAAAGTTTATAAACCAGAAACTTCACCCAGCGCACGTTACCGGAGGAATCTGATCGTAAATCGGCGACAAATGATGAACATCTGCGGTCCAGATTCCAGGTTTTCCTGACGGTTTTTCTCCGGTAAATAATGCTATTTATAGCTCTGTTAGTTAGCTCAGTGTTTATGTTCTGCATCAACTCTGTAAACCATAAACATACACTCTGTTTGGTCTGGGTATCATCGGATAATCCGTTTTTCCTTTTGAATTCAAAAACGAAAAAACGATTTTTTATTTTTTCGTTTTAAACCAAAAACGAGAAAACGGCCGTTTTCTCGTTTTTGGATTCTGAATCAAAAAACGAAAAACGGATCCAAACCGGGTCGTTTTTTTGTTTTTGCGAATTCCTTTTCTCATTATTCGTTTTTAATTGAAGAACGGAAGTCACGTGGGTTTTTCGTTTTTTCGTTTTAAACCAAAAACTAAAAATGAAATCACGTGGTGCTCTGTTTGTTTTTTGTTTCTAAACGAAAAACGAAAAAAACAAATTAAAAAAACGATCCGATTTTAGTTTCTTCAAGTTTCTTTCTGTCATTTTTTCTTTTGAATCGAAGAGCGGAGAACGGCAGTCACGTGACCCGGAAGTGAAGGCAAACATGTCAAAATAAAAGCCAAGAAGATAGTTTGGTCATTCTATAAAAGTGTAACATTATTTAAGCACAGGATCGAGGTAACAGTAGAAAATCAATAGAATAAATAAATACATACTGTACCTAAAAAAGCTTAATTAATTATATATCCTAGACACACGCACTGTGCCAAAATCATGGAAATTCTCAATAATTAGGCCTGTGCTAAAAAAGCCAGGCGCAAGTAAGCCAAATGATCTTCGGCCTATCGCAATAACCTCCATATTGTGTAAAACCATGGAAGGAGTTCTTGCCAGCCACCTGACCAGCACAGTGGCGACTAAGCTAGATCTGCTCCAGTTCACTTAAATAAGATCGACAGAGGCCCAGACGACGCTGTGCTGACTCTGCTTAACACAGTCCACAAAACACCTGATGCATCCTAAAGGTTATGCCAGAGCTTTATTTGTGGATGTTAGCTCAGCTTTTAACTCAATGAAGACGCATATTCTCCTGAAAAGGCTCATTGATCTCAACATCAACACAGGGTTAGTTGTGTGGATCAGAGGGTCTGTGTCAGGGAGAACATGTCAGACAGGCTGCCCACAAAGCTGTGTTCTTTCCCCTGTGCTATTCTCTCTTTTTACTAATGAATTTATGATCAATGAGAAACATTTGAGACTGTTTAAGTATGCGGATGACATGGCCTTAGTTGGCCTTTTACAGGAAACAGGCCCACTAGGTGAAGCTGCCTATCTGGCCCACGCTACAGTCCTTCAGACATGGTGTCACACTAGCCAGCTAGAAATCAATGTGGCCGAGACAAAAGAATTAATCATGTGCTGCACAAAACAACATCTGATCACAGAGCCAGTTTCACTTGAAGGCCAACATGTTGAAACTGTGGGACACTTTAAATACCTCGGTACAGTCCTGGACACCCGGCTGAGCTTCTCTGAAAATACAGAGTATATTTTTTAGAGATGCTCACAGCGACTTTATCTTATAAGGAAACTTTCAATCATTTCTAGTCTATTTGGTAGTATATGTAATTTAGTTAATTTGTTCGACATCACGATAATGCTGATTTTTCAACCAGTGGTTGTGACATTAATGCTAGCTAGACAGAATAAAGCTCTGTCTGTCATGACAATAGAACTGTACTGAAGGCCTTTCCTTTACTCTGGTGACTCTTTACAGCCATCTGAAGACAGCAGGTATCTGTTAAATCTACAGTATCTGGAGTGATGAAGTGGCTTTCAGTACAGTACTATTGTCATGACAGACAGAGCTTTATTCTGTCTAGCTGGCATTAATGTCATAATCGCTGGTGGAAAAATCAGCTTTTTCATGATGTAGAACTACTCGGCTACAGCCTTACTAATGGAGGGCAAGGGGTCAGGTGGAAGTGTCAGGTGTGTTGAAAGGAGTAGCCACATAGTGCTTCTCACCTGCCGACATGATGAAACAGCCCATAGTAAGGGTGTGAGAGAG